>OY987247.1:626625-934690 GCA_963920765.1 Ulota crispa | reverse complement strand
AAGTTCGAGCTGCTGCCCAAAAAGTTCGGGCTGCTGCCCAAAAAGTTCGAGCTGCTGCCCATCCCCCTAAAAAGTTCACATTTTTGTAAAATAATAACAAATTCTATGAAAAAAAATTTAAAAATGAAAAGAAACAAAATTGAACAACATAAAATTCGTAGTAGAAATCAACAACAAATTTACAGAAAATCGTAAGTAATCAACAGAAAAGTACCCAAATCAACTTGACCAAATTCACAGAAAAAATCAACAGTTTTTGGTTGAAATTCTGTTGATTTTGTGCTGAATTTTCTACTAGTGAAGAGACAAACATACCTACAAACTGCCGCTCGATGCTGCACCTCTCGTTGTCAACCCCGCCTTTGTCACAAATAGGTGTTTTCCAAACTGCTTATCATCGTAGCAAGCAAACATTTTGGAGAAGCTAAAGTTGAAAAGCAAGTGGGCCGTTCCAGTTGGAACGGAAAATTCAGCACAAAATCAACAGAATTTCAACCAAAAACTGTTGATTTTTTCTGTAAATTTAGTCAAGTTGATTTGGGTACTTTTCTGTTGATTATTTACAGTTTTCTGTTAATTTGTTGTTGATTTCTATTACAAATTTTATGTTGTTCAATTCTATTTCTTTTCATTAAAATTTTTTTTTTTTCATGGAATTTGTTACTATTTTACAAAAATGTGAACTTTTTAGGGGGATGGGCAGCAGCTCGAACTTTTTGGGCAGCAGCCCGAACTTTTTGGGCAGCAGCTCGAACTTTTTGGGCAGCAGCCCGAACTTTTTGGGCAGCAGCCCGAACTTTTTGGACAGCTGCCCGAACTTTTTGGGCAGCTGCCCGAACTTTTTGGGCAGCTGCCGACAGCGAGGTTTGAACCCTCCACCTCTCCTCTCACACTCCACAACCTTAGTACATTCTCAAAACCACTAATGAATGTGCAAATGCACATGTATGCATTAGTATCTTGATTCTATTTGTACATTAAATGTTCATGTCTTTAGTAATCCAGTAGACTTTGGAGGCTATTTCCGCCCATTAAAGGACTTTTTTTCAAAAAACTTAGAACTAACAAAAGTTGGTAAATGTGTTTTTTTTTCACCTCCGACAATTTTTTTTGGATTTCCATCTTTTTATCAAAAGTTATGAGCTAAAATCAAAGAAGGTGTTTAGAAATTTTAAATAAATTGTTTCTTTCCATCCTTTTGATTTTGTTTTTAATTTTTTTTTGGAATTCACAATCTCATAAGGATTGTTGCAGGCAAAGATTGGATTCATTAATAAATATTCTTTAGTGTTAGTTTTTTTGTAAAAAGAACCTTATTTTGTTAAAATAGCCTCCATAGTTTGATAGCTTCAAATAACATGAAGTCGTGAAAAGTTACAAAATTAAATCCTTGCAATTATAAAATCAAATTTCTATTGACTTTTGAATAGTTTTGGATATTTTGTAAGGGCATTAATATGTGAACCACACCCTTTGAACTACTGTACCACACCCTTGGGGTAAATTTTAGATTTCTACCATCAAAAATTTGAGTTTGAGAATTTTGAATTCAAACTTGGACTTAGAGACCATGGTATTGTCTAGGACCATAAAAAAAGTTGCAATTCAACAACACCCAATGAAAAAGCTTATCTTTTTTTACAAACAAAAGTAAAATTAACAATTTTCTCCCTAACTAAACTTTTTCATTGGGTGTTGTTGAATTGCAACTTTTTTTATGGTTCTAGACAATACCATGGTCTCTAAGTCCAAATCTGAATTCAAAATTTTCAAATTTAGCTTTTTGATGGTAGAAATCTAAAATTTACCTCATGGTGTGGTATAGTAATTGGAAGGGTGTGATACACATATCATTTTCCATCTTTTAAAGCTTATAAAAATATTTTATAAGATTGTTTTTTTTTTAATTCATTTGGTTAGTAATAGAAGGAAAAGTACTAAAAATACGCTTTAAGTCTTTCAAAATATCAAGTTTACGCCGAAAATATGTGAAACATTAAAAGTAGTCCTTATTTTTTGTAGGAATATCAATTATACTCCTATTATTTTGAAAAATTAATAAAAAACTCTTCTATTTTGAAATGTTAAATATATCCTTGTGTTATTTGAAATGTAAAAATCACCTTTGGTTTCTTGTAAGAATTTGCATTAAACTATACACTTGGTTATCATGTAACACAAAGATATTTTTGGTACTTTTAATCCTTAAGGAACATTTATGATTTCTTCAAAGAATTGAGGAGCATCATTTATATTTGTTTGTAAAGAAATTTTGATATTTAAAACAACAAAATGTTGTACTTTTTATATAAGATTTTGTTGAATTAGTGAAGTTGTGTCCAAAAGTATCTAGATCAACAAAAAATTGTTGAGTTTTTTGTTATTATGGTCATGTGTTTACTTGACTTTAAAGGTTGCTAATTTCAAATCTTACCAAATTGTGAAAAGTAAAGAAAATAAAACCAGTCAATGTACACTCAAACTTCTAAAAGATTCTTTTTTTTAGAAAGCTTTTTTTATTTTTTAAAACTTCAAAAAAATTTAATGAGGTTCAAAAAGATTTTAGAAAGATTTCAAAAACAAACCTAAACTATTGTGATAGTTTTTTTGAAAGTATTTTGATGACTTACAAAAAGATTCCAAAAGGACTCTAATTCAGTCTAAGAGATTCTATTTCTATAAGTATTTTGAAGTACTTTAACAAATTCCATAAAGATTTTAAAAAGATTCTCAAAGATTCCAAAAAGGTTCTTGAAAATTCTTAGAGATTTTCAAAGATTTTTTGAATTTCAAAAAAGATTCTAATAAGATTCTCAAAGATTTTCAAAGATTCTCAATTGTTCTCAAACATTCTCAAAGATTCCAAAAAAACTTGAGAAGATTTCAAAAGATTTTCAAAGATTCTCAAAGATTCTCAAAGATTCTCAATTGTTCTGAAACATTCTCAAAGATTCCAAAAAAACTTGAAAAGATTCCCAAAGATTCCAAAAGATTTCCAAAGATTCCTAAAAGATTCTCAAAGATTCTCAAAGATTCTTGAAGATTCTCAAAGATTCTCAATTGTTCTCAAACATTCTCAAAGATTCCAAAAAAACTTGAAAAGATTCCCAAAGATTCCCAAAGATTCCAAAAGATTCTCAAAGATTTCTAAAAGATTCTAAAAGATTCTCAAAGATTCTCAAAGATTCTCAAAGATTTTCTAAGATTCCAAAAAAACTTGAAAAGATTCCAAAAGATTTCCAAAGATTCATGAAGATTCCCAAAAGATTCTCAAAGATTCTAAAATCTCGAAAAGATTCTTAAATATTCTTAAAAATCATGAAAAGATTCTCAATGATTCTCAAAAGATTCTTGAAGATTCTCAAAGATTCACAAAATATTCCCAAAAGATCTTCAAAAGATTCCAAAATTTTTGTTGATTTAGATAATGGTGTCCAAATCAACAGAACGTATTTAGTTTTTTACAGAATTCTGTTAAATTAGTCAATTAGCGTGGGCAAGTGCCCAAATCAACAAGAAACTGTTGGTTTTCTGTTGTTTTGGAAGGAGTTTTCTACTAGTGCTTGTACTTGTTATTGCTCTAGGATTAATGTTTTCATTGCATTTCCAGGGTTCATGCTTTTCAGTCCATGTTATTTGATTTGAAAATACAAATTGGCTTTGTTCCTTGAATCTAAACCCTATAACAGAAGCATATGTCGGGTTTTGTTCCTTCTACGGGTTTGTAAGTGTTTAATCCCTTGGGCTGATGTTCTCACGCATTTATGGAATTGTGGTATCTCTAGGTAAGTAATCGTATCTTTTGTCTATTTTTAAGTTCATATCTGAATAATTTTTTCCTTTGTATTCATGCATGTGTTTTGCTTATATCTTTCTTATCACTCTTGTTCTTGTTTTTTTGGTCATTCCTGTTCTTGAGAGTCTCGTTCTTGCTGGTCTTATGAGCCTCAATCTTTGTGACTCTCGTTCGTGCTGGATCAATCTTGTTTTTGCTTTTCTTGTCACTCTTATTCTTTGTGCCTCTCGTTCTTGTCAGTCTTATGAGTCCCGCTTTTGTAATTCTCATTGTTGCTTTTCTTATAAAGCGGACTTACACTTGATACCGTTCTTGCAGTTCTTTTCGGTGCTTTTTCAAAGTCCCGAAACGGCTGTCTTTGGTGGTCTCGTTCTTATGAGCCCCATTCTTGCCGTTCTTGCTGTCTTTATTGGTTTTGATGTTCTTGGTATTGTTCTTATCACTCTTGTGCTTGCAAACATTGCCCAAAACATCTCAGATGAGCTGGATCAAAGGTTTCCGCAACAAAACTTGCTGGAGGCCTTTGGGGTAATCTACCCCCATTATTGGAGGCAAGAAGGAGCTGACAAGTCCTATTCTAGACACTTGGCGGTGATGAAAATCTTTTACTCCCACGCCACCGCCTTGAAAGATGGCTCATATGTTGCTCCAGAGATGTTAAGTGCAGCGCATCTGGACAACCAGCAGGATTTTTTCAAAGGAATGATGAAGGCACATTGTGAAGCCATTTGTGGCGCCCCTTTTGACATGAACCTTGTGATCAAGTTATGGAGGATGTTGTCACAGTCTCATCATTTGAAGGGGTTGATTTCAGAGTTTTTCAAAGTGGCAGACATTGGTTGTTGCTTGATCCTTGGATTGATGGAGGATGAGAGGTGTTTTTCAACCCTTAAATTTCTGAAATCCTGCCAACAAAATTGGCTTGGCAAGCACTTGCCTTTGGCCATGAGGATGTTTGGTCAAAAGCATTACAACCTAGAAACTTTTCCTTATAAGGAAGCCATTGGCTCTTGGAAAAGTGTCGTAAAGGGTGGCCGAAATGGAGATGTCTGATGTTAGAGACTTGGAGGGCATTAGCCAAAATGGAGATGTTTGATGTTGGAGACTTGGAGGACATCAGTATCCTTAATCCCTCACCATTTATTGTATTCTTCCTTAGTTTCCCTTAGTTCTCCTTAGTTTCCATGAGGTCAAGCATGTTTGCACCTCCTTAACCTTGAAGATTTGTGACCTCGGTGTGGCTTGAACTTGTACAATCTGGAGCAAGGATCTGGGGATCTGGAGCGAGGAGCGAGGAGCGGTAGTATTGTAGGTGTGTGCATTGTTTGTCATGTTGTGCAGAGCACTAATACTGCATACTGGGCACTCTTGCTTCAAGCAAGATGGGTTCATTTCCCATGTTAGTGGCATGCAACCTAAAAAACCTCAAATCATGAACACTGGCAATTTGGCACATAAAATTTCCCATGTTATCCCCTCTCACTTACAATGACAAGTCTTGCAACAAGCAAAAATAGCAACCAATAGACTCCCAAAAACAAAACAAAAAAATAAAATAAAACAAATTTTGTTCTACTTCTTCATTTTATCCAAAATACTACATTTTCCAAGGCCATTTATCCCCTGGGTTTTAGCTTCAAAACCCTCATTTTGCGTTTACCACTATTTATAGGGCACTTGTATATCCTTTAGGCAAAATACCATAAAAAGCCCCAGGGAACGCTGGTGCAGGATGGCCGTGCCTTGCAACCAGCTTTGCTTGGCGGCCGCGCATCTGTTAGACTCTCACGTAAAGAACTCCGTCACTTTGTCGTCCTTGGCCCATTTGAGCAACATTTACTCTACATTCATGCATGCTAGATTCATGCATGCTGTATGAGAACTAGCTGCAACTACCTCAAGCCTTGGAATTAGCATTTCTTTTATTGGCTAAAAATAGCCAAAATTCACCATGAAAAATTATGCTTCGCTATCACTATAGGAAATAAATGTGAAAAACAGTGTTTTTTTTGCCAATGTTCACTTGTAATTGATAACCCTATAGCCAAACCTTAATTGAGGACTATATATGTATTCCCTTATTGGTTGACTAGCATTGCCAACTTAATCTCCAACCAAGATAATATGGGTGTCCTATTCGCCACATTTTTCATCTCTCACATTTTGATTGTAGTAATTTTTCAAAAGTCCCCACATATTTCATCTCTCATACTTTAATTGTAGTAATTTTTCAAAAGTCATAACCAATACACTTCATTTGCGCCTCCTTACTTGTATAATAAGAAACCATTGGTAGCCAAAATTCTCTCCACCTTTTGTCATGAACGAAACATGCTTCTTCAAGTGTTTTTCCAATATAACCACCTCAGTGAATTACAGTCATAAATCATCGCCCAACACTTCCATAAGATGAAATCCTTAAAAAAAACCCTGCTTGGAATGTATGCTAGTGAAGGCAAACAAGCTCCTTTTACACGTGGGTAATCAACTCCGACACCCACAGCCTACTCTGTGCTTCAACAACTGAACTCCTAGTGGATGGATGAAATCAGTTAGTGGACTTCAGGACTAGAACTTCTCTTGGAATATCAAACAGTTCGGTAGCATTGGTTGAATTTGGAGAGAAAAGCAAAAAGAAATTGACTTCCCTATTATAGCTACATGCAAGATTGTTAAAAAGACATTAGTGACAAAGGGAGAGCTTGGTATGTTTCGCATGTGAGTATGTGGGGGCTAGAGTGGATATGCTTGGAATTCTTTACAAAGAAAGGGTAAAAGTAAGAATTTGTCTCTATTTTGCAGTAGCTGAATCTTATCTCATCCCCAGTTCAAATATGAACTCAAAATCCCCAAGTTCAATCTTGGAAGTAGATATCCTAGCTCTAACGTTTATTACAAGGTGAAGAAGCAGGGCTTTTCCATCTCCTAGCCCCACAAACACATATGTGCAATAATGCCAAGTCCTAGGGTAGAGACTCAACAAAGGGGATTAAAAAAATCTAAGAATATTCTCAAAATCCAACCCCTCGCGGCCTACTTTTGAAAATTAGGTTTTTCACTAATGTTTGGGGAAACTGGCAATGAGTGATTTGTTAATCGGTGAAAATGCAAAAACAGAATTGGCTGAATTTCAACAGTACATGAAAAAACGGGCCAATTTTTCAAAACTCGTTGAATTATACAACAGAATGTACCCTACATGGACACCTGAAAAAACCGGTGGAAGGTGGGAAACAATGGATATCAGTCAGTGAAGCTTAAAAATCTCCAGGACATCGGTTGGAATCGCCAGAAAGAACATTCAATTGTTGCTGTACCCTGTACGGTTTCTCACATCAAGATAACCGCACCACGCGCGCCAGAAAGCTAGATTTCACACGTCGAACAGAATTACTGGGTACAGCTCCAATGGATATCAGCTGAGAAGATTCTCAAAGAAACATGGGCATTATGCTGGAGCAAAACAGGAAGAAAACCTGCGTACGATAGTTACGAGTCTGAAAAAGCCAAATGTACTGCTCACGTCATAACGAAAAGAGAGATATTCTTCACAAAATTTGGAAATTTCCATGTTGCGAAGCAGGTTTTTTGCTAATAAAATATCTCACAAAAAATGTCAGATACAACACTTTTTGGTAATACACAAATTGCTTTCCAGGTACTTAAAATAACTTGTGTATGCTCAACCCTCTCTAATTGCACAACAAAAAATGGGCTTCTTCTAACTGCTGCCCGGTACGAGCTGGATCGACCTGAACGGTCAATATTTGTAAACTCAGGATATTAGGGTTAATGCTACTATACAGATTTTATTAATTGTTTCTTCAAAGAATGTGACGTTGCAGTCGTATGTGTGACGTTGCAGTCGTATGTGTGACGTTGCAGTCGTATGTGGTGGAATGCACCCAAAAAATTGGTCGCTACATGTGTGCAGAGCATGTCATCACTCACCACTGGAAGAGTAGAGGAGATGCTAGCCACACCTTATTGTGTACTCATGTCATAGTGCCCATCTCGGCTCTCGCTTGTCACTCGTTAGCGGCACTGCAATACGTAGAGAACATAGGATATGGCCGAAAATCGTCAGAGCTAAACCCTGACTGTGTCTTAAATGGGAGTGACAGTTGTAAGAATCCTAAAGCACAGGTGGAGAAGACACGCGGGTCTTGATAGGCTTCAACTTGAGGCCCAGGCTCTCTGGTGACAGGAGCTCAGCGGGCATGCACGGCGGACTCAGAGGGCTTTTGGGGCTGGACGTCAGAGAGAGTAAAGGGCGTTGGTAGAACGCGTAGCCTGTGAGGAAGAGCTCAATAGGGACTAGCATAGATTGCGGCCTTTCCTCTGTTACTAAAGATCCACATCCTTCAACCTGAGACAGACACGTGGAACGCACGATCAGATGACTACTTGCTAAGTGAAGGCAAAAAAAAAAGGATATTACAACAGGTACCATAGCAAAGTTATCTCACCTCAATCAACGCGTTGTAACGCCTGTTCATGGCATAGCTAATGTGCACAGCTTCACGGTGAAAAGGTGATTGGTCACCGACCAGAATCAGCGTACGGCACTTCATTTTTTTCAGATCCTCGGTTAAGTCCCGCCTTTGGTGAAGTGCTTGCAAGTAACGCATGACATCCTTACTACGTCGATCATCCATATACTGCACAGAGCACCAAGGAAACACAGGGAATAAGGAGCTGTCTATGGATTCCAGAAAGTGAAAAATTACTCAGAAATCCTAGTTTTGTATTCTCTCAGAAAGTTTAGCGTACTTACTCGACGAATCGTCACTAAAGCATCAGTTCCGTCTTCAGAAACAGATGCATCACGAACTTCCTGAAAAAGCAGAAAATCAATGTTAGCATACTACGTTGACTGCATATCCTTGGAAAATGACCACTACCATACCCAACAATATCTGATAGGTCTAATTACTTACCAAACTGAAGTAACGTTGAAATAACCTCTCTTTGACAAACCCCGTCATTCCGCAGAAGTACAGTAGGCTGATCATAGCCTGTAAGAAGAAACCCAAAGCACCGAAGTCACTCTTTTGCGCCACCAGAAATGCATCTATTGCATGAAGAATGTGAGCTCAAAACGAAAAGAGTTCAATTGAAAGTGATTGCAAACCTGATTGTGCAGCCATTCAGTCCACGATGGGACTCGAGCAACTGGAGATACTAAAATCAACCCTAATGCCCTGTTTGCGTACTTGCACTGCACACCACCAAGAAAGATCTTGTGAGTTGCATGTTTATTCCTGTGCCAGGTTTTCCAGAGTCTCTTTCTTTCAACATTATGCAAGAAATGAGTCAGAGATTCAGATTAAGACCATACCGCAAACAGACTGAGGACATACGCTCCCCCTGTAACTCCCAAACCGATCACTTCCTCCAGCCTGGAGAATTACATCAACACCATAGCATTAGTTCAAGCGTTTTGTTCCTGAGCAAAATCGACTCATGGTTCCGAAATTACCAACTCGATGGGGTCAGACTCTGTAAACCTTAATCACTTATAAACAATGATTGCGTTGGTCAGCAAATTACATCTGATGGACGAAAGAGAGTTCCACTGTGTACGATTCAAAGAACATTACGTTCAAACATGAGCCTTTCAGCTTCTGGGAGGTTGATCCTACAGAAACGTCGTTGCCTTACAGTAAAATTCCAGTGAAAAAAGTTGGATATAAAAAAATTCTACTATGCGTGAAATACTTACCCAAAATAGTCCAGTACTTCCGCCACTTGATCCGCTAAATTATCAACAGATAGTGAAGATTGTTGAGAAATGCTTTCAGATGCCCCAATCTGGCAGACAGCTCAAAAACTGAAGGTCAGCAATTACGAAACACCTAACCCTCACGTACCCCGCAAACATACTAAAGCACAACCATTGCAAGATTGGACGCGCTCCGAGATTCAGAAACACGTACCTCGTGACCAGGTGGATCGATATGGAAAATGCAAAAATTATGGAAAAGCACCGACGATGCTTCAGGGGAGGAGAAAAGGCCTTCAAAGCAGGACAGATCTGCATCCAAGCTTGCATAGTCAGACCTTACGAGGTTTAACAGATTCTCGCCAAGATTTTGAACATCTGATTCTCACAAAATTCAAAGAAAAAACACACCGACAATGCCATGTTTCGTATTTCTAAAGAAGCAAAGCATATGCTAAGGCTTACAATTTAGTCCAACGTCTGGGTAGGTGACGAGGGCGGGCTTGTCTTGATCTCCACACACGGTGACTGAAATCTGGCCATACGAGGTGGGCACCGAGTACTCCTGCCAACGACAAAAATGTCAATCTCAGCCATACCACATTGAAACACAGAATGCCGCGTTCTAAAACCGCGTCGATTCAAAGTCCACGTGAGCATTGCCCGGCGTCCTCGTAACAGAACCGTCAACCTTGCATCGCAGGCTTTCAGATTACGCTCGCAAGCAACCTAATAACCATCGCAATAACCCTCATGCGACAATGCAACACGTTCCATCAATCCTTACTATTCTCTTCCTACGTACAAAACGAAAGCGAGAACGCGCATTGCATAATCGTGAATGCCGTACCTGCCCACCCCATGGAGCAATGTCCATATCCAACGCAACGGAGTCGCAATATCCGTGCTCCATTGCCAGTCACCCACGAAACCCCTGGATGTGCGATATATCACCTGTCCTAATGCTTCACCTACATCGTACGTCGCCACATTTGTCTCAACAGAGGAAACAGAACGCCTCCAAAGCGATGGAGTGCAACCTCCTGCACCTGCTCGTCGCCAAACGCTGCAACCATGAATACCAAAACCGCTGCGACCGAGGCGTTGCAATGAAATCACACTATAAAACGCTGGTGGGTGGGTGTGATCCGGCTGATTCTTTTACGATTTCGGGCTTGTTTAGCAATGAAATGAGCGATCAGAGAGATGGGCAATGCTGCAGGAAGTGGAACTGGGTGAGGGGAGTGGAGCAACAATCGAGGTGAGGCAATGGGGGTGACAGTGGAGCGCTCGGCGCTGAAGGCGAGGAGGGTGGGGAAGACTGCGCAGATGCCGCGATGCGAGGCTGGATGTGAGCTGGCTCTCTCTGTGCCCGTTGGGAGACATGTAAGTTCTCGTATGTTGCCAGCTGAGAGGGTTGCCAACTTGCCATCTCAGCTCCCATGCCATATTGCCATGGCGTCTGACACAACTCCTCCACCGCGGGCGATGCGTGCACATGCCAGATTGTCGTCGCCCTTTTCCATAAACGCGACGACTTTTGCAGTACCTTTCCGTGGACTACAGTAACTTAGAGTCCCGGGATGCCCCTCCGTTTTTCCTTTCTGTCGTGAAATCGACTGCGATGGCGGGGCTTGCGCTCTCTCTTGTAAAGGCAGCGTAGCGTCGTCCTCCTTTGTCTTGCTGGCCTGTTGCGGTAACTTAGTCCTGCGCCATGGCAAAGAGACCTAGGGCCTGGCCAGAATGAGCCTATACAGAACATGTCCTCTGTTTTGAATAATTTTCTGTGCACTTTTGTGAAGCGGGTGCATATAAAGTTATGAACTTTTGGTTAATATGGGAACCGTGAGGGGGTTTCTCCATATGAGTAGTCCTCACTTTTGTGCATGGGTTTACTTTTGTGGCATTAGTTGCTTAGAGCATCGTCAAGCTAGAGATATTATTATAAAACTGCTGAGTTTACTGCACATACGTCAGTGTGAGGCCATGATGGAAAAGCATTGTTTTTTCACTTGCCAGAAAATGTGTGAGTTTAAGTATTTATTATTGGGAGATTGAAATTGAAGATTTTGAATTCATATTTGGATTCAAAGATCTTGCCTAGAACCCTGGGGGAGAATATAATTGAACAACAACAAAAATAGGGGATAAATTATTACTATTACCCTCTGTGGGGAAAAACCTGAA
Source organism: Ulota crispa (assembly GCA_963920765.1). Taxonomy (NCBI): domain Eukaryota; kingdom Viridiplantae; phylum Streptophyta; class Bryopsida; order Orthotrichales; family Orthotrichaceae; genus Ulota; species Ulota crispa. Next base: position 922,982 of record OY987247.1, on the reverse strand, counting down.
ATTTCCACCATGGCCCCACACTGACGTAGCTTATGTGCAGTAAACTAAAGTGAGCCATGTAAAATGCATCGTACCTTATTTTCTTTTTGTGTCAATTTGGAGGCATTATTTTTGGTGCGTTTTGGCAAAGACAACCCGATCCAATGGGACCACACAATGATGAGGAGATGGACCATATTAGCCACGTGCTTTGGCATGTGTATTGTTACTTCTCCGCGGAGGGAAAATTCTTGACTTCAAAGTTTTGATGTTAGGTGCGGGAAAAATTGGTTGCTAGTTCATTTTTAGTCAGTGGAATTAGGAAATAATTGGTTGGATTTTGAATTTAGAGGATGCAAAACCATATAGAAATTTAAAAAGTTGGATTTTAACCGGTGCCTTCCAAAATTTGTAGGATTTTAAACCGACTTTCATCAAAATATGACGGATTTTAGCTGGTAGGTTAAAGTATTCATTGGCTGGTACCTAGGCAAGCCCGGGGTTATACCCAAGTATCAATCCCACGACCCTTTGGGTATAGTTCCTTGAAACCCTCTAGATATTATTTCTCACTCTAATACCCTGAACCCTATGCGGAGTGCACAATGGTGCAACAATAAACCATTGCCAAACAAATGCCATTTTTGAAACCGTAAACAATTGCCGGTTTGCCACTCATAATCATCACATAAGTCTTCCTGGACTTGGGGCATTGGTTGTGAATTTACAACATTCACTATCAACATCTTTGCCTTTTACCTTTATTTGTGATTTTTTTAGTAGTTGTGTTTTGTGATCCCTTTGAAATTGTCTTTTCATTTATGCATTATGAGAATTTAATAAAATTACCGGTACAAATTTCAATTTGGAGGAAATTAGCTCGTGAAAATTTGAAATTATAGGAAATCAACCGAACGTTTTTTTAATTGAGAGGATGCAACTGGTGCTTGCTAAAAAAAACCAGTTCAATTTTGTAATAGGAGGAAATCAGCTGGAGGAGCTCCAAAAATTTCCCAAACACTGTTTTGATGTCTTGATTACTCATACCAGGGTGTTTATTTTATTTTGTTTGTTGAGGTAGAGCAACCCGCACCCCAGAGTGTACTTAGGTAAGGAAAAGGTAGCTAAAAATGAATAATATGTGATATGTGCACACTCATCCAAAATGTTTTACTAATATAAGTTGTTTTCATCCAACATTTGGTGAACGGTGTGTTTGCTCAAGGAAACATTTGGCAATTTCATCCACTTTTTCAACCAAAATTCTTAGTGCACTGGTAGCTAGCAACATTTTCATGTAGGGTTTGGACAAAAATTAACCAAGGAAATAAACCCTAACTCATACCATCATACTATCAATGATGATTATGTGTGCAAGGTGGTGGGCGCACAAAAACATTCAAAAGAGTGGTGCAAGAGAGGTTTTTGCCAAATGCAAGCAACAACATTCATGATATTGGCCTTGCATTAAATCTAGCTCCATTCCAATTCTGTGACCCATTGCTTATTTTGTAATGTTGCCCCATCTGCTAAACTTAATTGATGGTGCACTTATATTGACTTGTATTATAACTATTGGTGAAAAGGAACATAAGATAATATGTTTTTGGACATTTTATCATGTTGTGCATGTTGTCAAGATGAAATAGGAAAAGCACTTTTTAAAATTTTTATTCAAAATATGTCTTGTGACTTTCAAAATGATGATAACTACATAAAGAGCAAAAATACACCACTCTAGAGTGCAAAAAATAGGCTTTATTGTTTTCCAATCATAAAACCTAATGATGTACTCTCTTACTTAAAAAAACACACATACCATTTCACACCACGTATGGATTATGTTGAATTCAATTACATGTAATTTGCTACACCATGTGTAGTTGCTCATATAAAGTGTAATCACTGAGTCAATAATAGATGTATAACCTGCATATTGAAGTGCCATCGTTCATCTCAAATTCTAAGTTTGATTGATAAAATAATTAGTTTTGTTGATTTTTCATGATAGATTTGTGAGCGTTTCAATCTTTCTCCTGAAAAACAGAATGTTGCAACTGGGTGTTTAAAGTTAAAACCGTCCTACAAAGATAGCTTAATGCATTTGTGTCCATTTGGTTTTCTAAGCAGCTGGACTATTTAGTGCGAATTTGGATACAAGTTAAATTAACTTTTTTGAATTATTAATTTCAAGCACAATTCTTTTCTATTCAAAATTTCGGCCCGTAACTTGTAACAAGATGATGCCGAATCTACCTTGTTAATGTCGTATTATGTATTTTATTTTCTAAAAAGGTTAAGCTCATTTGAATTGGAGCGTTATTGCAAAAGTTATGAGGATTTATAATATTTCTCTCTTTAGAGAAACTTCATGTAGGGATAACTCTCAAAATTTTAAACTAATTTGATCATTTGTTCTCGGAGTGATGATCTGCTAAAAAGTTTGTGATTGATTTATATTTGCAAATTTTCATCGATAATTGGTTTCTTGAGAATCAAAATTCATTTGAGAGCATCTCTTAGGTCTTTTCTTGATCTCAAATTTTTTTGCCATTTTGAATTTCTTAGAACATATTCTATTGAGCCAGCTGAAAAAGTTTGAAGGTTCATTGCTTTAACAGAAGTCCAGGGAAATAAATTACCCATTCATTCAAACTTCATCCAAACCTACCTCTCTCAATTCGTTCTCATTTGTCAATTTTTTTATGTTTTTGAAACCTGGCTTTTAACCCCTAAACTACCAAGGCCATTTTCTGCCAAAAACCACTCAAAACTGTCCCTACTGCTGCGTTCATAAAAAAATTCACTGAAATGTTGTTTTTAAAAATTCAACTTAATACACTAGTAGAAAAAGAATCAATGAAAATTTTGTGATATTTGACCGCATAGATTGAAAGTTATGAGCATCTGATGAGAAAAGTTTTTTTTTTTTCTATTGTGCCTGTAAATTTCAAATAGCTTTCACCACCATTTGCTGATTTTTTTTGCACTACAAACCTTGAGGTTGTATTTTTATCTTATATGCAATCAAGCTAGAGATATGTATACCAAATTTTAAGGCAATCCAAGACACATAACACATCCTAAAGAATGTTTCAACGCCACTATATGACAAGTTTTACAAATACACTATTACATTTTTGAGTGAAGTTTCTCACCACATGTTTTTAGATATGGAAAATTCAAATGGTGTGTTTGACAATAAACATGTATTTCAAATGTCAAAAAAAAAAGTTAGAAAACTCAAAATTTCTAAAATATAGAAGCTTGCAAAGCCCAATTTGACCTCCTAATTGGAAATGAAAGGGGCCAATGACATAATAATGGGGACCACTAGAGCAACATGTGGCAACCCCTCCTTGCTCCCCACCCTTCAAAGTTAATATTTTCTCCCTTGCCCAAGCTGCCCCTTGAACTGCTTTAGGGCAAAAATAGCCCATAACTTGTGAACCGTGTGACATAACCACATAATTTTTTGCATCGCACAAACCTTATACATTCTCACACTCTCATAAAAAGTTTCAAAAAATCATGTAAAAAATTGAAGTCACACTAGCCTATCCAAAATCTCGAAAGTCACCCAAGGGGACTTTGATCCTTTAGGGGTTAAGCGTCAGAGCGTGAATGGATTGTCATCTTACAGGCTCTTTTTTTAAACACTTGACACAAATGAAAGTGAAAGATTCACGAATATATTTCTAACATGTTTGGAAGTGTATTTAACCCCTAGATGCCCAAGGCACCATATTTTTGTGTTCAAGAAACCTTGAGGCACTGTTATGAGAGATTTGAATTATATAGATATAGATATAGATATAGATATAGATATAGATATAGATATAGATATAGATATAGATATAGATATAGATATAGATATAGATATAGATATAGATATAGATATAGATATCGATATCGATATAAATAGATAGATAGATATAAAGGGAATTACTATTGCAACACCTAAATGGTTAATGAGACATCCACTATGAGCATGAAATGTGCTTTTTAATGCTGATTTTTTATTTGGATCAAAAGATTTGTTTCACTTTTATCATTTTCAGGTTATACTAAAAAAAAGGTGTGCTTAAATTTGAAAATAAAAATATAGGATTTTGAGTTACTAGAAACAAAAATACATCAAAAAATAGTATTGATGCATTAACATTTCAACAGAAAATTATTTATCATGTTTTCTTTCAAGGAGGTAGTAATGCCATGATTGAATGAATGATGGACTACTTGAATAAATCAAAAGTAGCACTAAATTATCAGTTTTTATCCTCACAAGAGGTGTCTCGTTAGCAATTTAGGGTGTTGTGGTAGTAATTCCCTATATACAATATTGGAGAAGTTGCATTCTAAAATTAGATTATAGTTCACTCATTGTTAAATTCTCATTATTCAATATGATTTTTAGTCAAATTATTTGGAACTAAAATATTTTTTGTATTGGGTGGAGCTTTTTGACTATTGCATTGCAAGCTCATTTTTAAAATTGTAGTCATGGATTTGAGATGAGGGTCATCAATTCTGAAATAACAACAATAAATACTAAATCACTATAAGTGGTTGTTTTCAAAAAATTTACCCAAAAATTACCATTTCTACATAACAAGTTTTAGGCAGCTCCAAATATAATAGTGAATTATGTACTCAGCTACATTTAGTCACAAATCTTATAACATCCACGTGGCTTCTTTAGAATGTTTTGGGCAGCACCATCTAAAACCTTAGAAGTTCAATATCCTAAGCTTGCAATTTTAGTTCAACTTTTTATAAAGATAATACAACAAGAAATCAAAAACATAAAAAATGCCTTCCACCAACTAGAAGAGTAACCTTGAGCATTTAAGGTAGCCGCACCCATGGGCGTGACATCCTCATGGGCGTCATTGGCCAAGTTAGGATGGTTATGGGTAATTAAGTAATATTTATGGGTGACAAAGTGATGGTTGTGGGTGACTCCATGAAGGTTTTGAGTATCAATCTCACTATTTAAGAACCAACAAGCCTTGTTTTTAGCATCTCTCACACATGGTTCTTATAATTTCAGTGATTTTGGACTTTGAAAAATCTTATTGAACAAATGCTTGTAGTTGGAACCTTGAAATTGATGCCAATATTTTTTGTTTCCATTTCCTAGCTTACAGTATTTTTTTCAAAGTTAATTAATTGTTTTGCCTACTCCAAAACCCTTATCTCCAAGCTTATGGGTGCACCTACCTTAACCCTTAAGCGCCCCAGCAATAGGATCCTGTCGTTGGGGCCCACAACTTTATCTCAATTTTTTTCCTAATTGGTATGGTGAAAACAATTGAGGCTAGTTCCCAAGAGCACAGAAGGTAGTCCTTTTTCAAATCCTATGGTGACTTTTTTTGAATATAAATTTCCAAGCTGTGGTGGCCATTAAACCCCCATTTTCTCCTAAATCTTAAAATAACTCTGGGTGTTCAGGGATTAAGAGTTAAATCCCATCCAAGACTTTGTACCTTCAATCAGCCATGTGATTGTCCATCACATCAATTAAATTCTTGAAACACAATTTGCACTATGAATCTATCAAGTTTTATAACTTAAACACCTTTATATTTGAGACACTCGTATTAATTAGCACAACTAGGGTGGAAGAGTCCCCTTGTCTTATTTTGAACTTTTATTGTTCACTAGTAATGAGACCTGTCGTTCCGACGGAGTGCATGAATGCAATTTTAAAAAATGAATGTGTACACAACCTATGTCTTTTCCCTACCTTTTCTTCTTATTCTTCCTTCATTAATTTCAAAATTTGAGGAACGTAGAGGCATAGAGAGCCTCAAATTTATAAAACTTTCAAATACCAAATTTGAAAAATTCCAATGACTTTTGGCAATTCATTCCATTAACCTTTCACAATTCTAATGACTTTTCACCATCCATATGCTATTTCCTCTCCCTTTGTGATGTTTCACCCCCTCTTTGGATGTCTTTCCTCTCCACTAAGACAATTATCAAGTAGTAATAAGTAAAAGGATTGCGGTAAAAGGATTGCCAAAAGATGAATTGTATTCTATTATATAGATAGATATGCCATTCTTATTTGCTAAAAACAAAGGATTTTGTCCTTTTTATTAAAATACGGTGATCTTATTGGAAATAAACTACATCTAAACCTCGTAAACATTTAGCAGAGATAGTGTTGAACATCTCTATTTCTTGTTATAATTTAAATCAAGGAAAATTTTGATGAATACCCTTGAAGTTTGTTGTATTTGTATAGATGTCCTTGGTTTACCAGAAATTGCACAAATATCCTTGGTCCCTAATTTTTAGGTAGTTATTTGATGTGCTTGTCACTTCTTTCATGACTAATGTTGATGAAGGGAGTGTAAAGGAACATAAAAGAAAGAACTTACGTACAAAGGAAGAAGGAAGTGAAAGGCACAACAAAACAAGCGCCTAAAAATTATGGTTCAAGAGTATTTGTGAAATTTTCAAGAAAATAGGGATATCTATACAAATATTGCAAACTTCTGCAATATCCATCAAATTTTCCCTTAACCCCTAAAGGCCCAAGTGTCCCCTTGGAGGACAAATGGACCTCGGGCATGTACTTATGACTAAACCAGTTTTTATAATTTTTTTTGAAATTTTTGTGGATGATAGGGAATTCAAAAATGTACGTGCACATCCAATTTTTTCTTCATTACAACAATTATTGAAGAAGTTATGCATGAACTTTTGAACAACATGGGAGGGCGGGCAGTTTGGGCAGCCTGGGCAGCCCAAAAAACTTCTTTAAAATTGTATTTTTTATTAAAAAAATCTGAAATTGGTTCTTCTTATCATTAAATATGTGGAAAGCTTTGAATCATTCAATTTTGATTGATGAGTGAGAAGTTTTAGTTTGCGGGTAGGTAATGGATTCCCAAATCTCCATTTCTTTTGCCCCTTGTAAAATTTTGTGCTTTAATTTGTTTTTTTTTTTTTTTGTTCCAAGTTGGAAGAGACTAAGATTCCTTGGTTTTCATTGTTTGGATTAAAGTAATTTAGATTTCTCAATTTTACATAAATCCTCCAATTTTGCCTAGTGTATATGCAAATTTCATGGCTTTACAGCACTGCAATATTTTACAAATTATGATCCACACCTCCAATTCATTTGAAAATTCTCTCACACTTACCTAACTTGATCTCCTACATGGGAAAAATAAACCTCAACTTTGCTTAAAGCAACTTCTTTGATATAGGAGAGGCCAAAGGCTTCTAAAAATTTTGGGCAGTAGGAAAAAAAACTTATTTTTTCAGATGTCAATATCTCACTCCTCTACATCTAAAATGAGCTGATTTTTTTAATGCATGTACCTCCCATAGTTTAAAACATGATCCTATGATTGGATTTCCAAAATAAACTTGTTTTTCTACTTTTCTACTCATTCCTCCAAAAATGGCAGCTTTCAGTGATTTTTACAGAATAAAAGGGCTTGGGCCTTTAGGTTAAATCAATACCAAAATACAAAGAAAAAAAAGGGGAAAAACCTACACTAACCCTTCCGTTGACTTGTTGGGGTCCCATCGCTGCAGCCTTTCGCTCTCTATTGCTGGTTTTGTAGTTGGTCCCGTGGACTCCACCTTCATGTCGGTGCCTGAGGACCGTTGACATCCTTGCTATTATGAGGGGGCATGTGATTTTGGGTAATTCCTTCTCAGTTTCCCTATCTTTTTAGTTTGTTTCATTCATCTTTTAATACTTTGACATGAATGAAAGATGGTTTATTGCAAAAATAGTAGCTGGCGTCTTTCAAGTTCCACTAAGAAAAAGCCAAAGGCACTGCAGTCTTTATTCCCCGACCTAGTTTTTAACGCTGAATCCTACTTTTCCTTTACTGCCAGTTCCCAGAATAACTCTAAACTGCTTTCACTCTAAATAGTGAGACCAGTTTTTCAAAATATCTCTTCACATGCCCCCCTTCACCCATGAATAATGCAACTTCTCCAAACCAAATAATTCCATCTAAAATTGCAGTTCTAAGAATTTTGAAAGTTTTGAATTTTTTATTTTGGGTTTTAGGTTCCAAATTGTTTTCATAATGCCATACCATTGGTGACAGCCATTGTGAGAAAAATCGGCATTAACCCCCTAAAGGACTCAGTGTATTGCTGCAACTAGTACAATACAAGGTATTTTTCTTTTATTTGGAATGGATCCATACTTCTATTACATTTGAGATTCATAAAGAAGTTGGAGAATAGATCAAAGCGGTTTTAGTGAGCTACTTGAGATCCCAAATTAAAACTTCTTACTAGTAAAAAATATCAATTATACGGTAGCATATATACTCTGCCCTATGGTCCTTTAACCCTTGAATGTCATGAAAGCCTTTTGTTGCCGTATGTATGGCCGTATGTACAAACGTATTTGAGGTGCTGTAAGGGCTTTCCAAATTTTTTAGTGCTCCCACCATCATGCAACCCTTCACTATGTATTTCTAGCTGATTCAAACTTCTGAATATTGGTTGCGACCATATTTGGTACCATAGCTCCAGAGCCCAAGAGCCCTTCAAGGGTTAAGGGTTAACCCTTTAAGGACCACGCGACCATATTTTGGTCGCTAGGAGTGGTTTTTGGCCTGTAGGTTGAAATCACTTAATAATTTGGAATTTGGTCTTGAAGTATGCATGTGATTACAAGAATTTTGCATCCATCTAAAAAAGTAACAATGCAATTGGGTATGTGAGTTGACAAATAATGATGTTTATACGGCATGGCTTCAAGATACATATTCAATTTTTGTCAAAGATGGATCAAAGCAACAACACAATATATCAAGTATGCAAGAAGAATGTCAAATTTCAATTGCACAATTCTAGAAAATTTCAAATTGCTTAAGAAATACACTTGTATTGTTTTCCTATACGGTAGTAGTATAATTTTAGTATTTGAAGATCTACTAAAATATTGTTGTCATTTTGGCTTTAAAATTTGTCATCCTACATTTAAGGCCAATTCTTGACTGTTTTCACCAATTGGATTTTCCAAAATAATTATCAAGTTTCTTGTAGAACTGTTTTTGGGTAGCAAAGAAAGTAGGTTTTTTGACCCTTTTTGTCCACTTAGCTACACTTTGTGATTGCTATTTTTGTCTATTTTGTGTGAAACTAATCTTGTTGGAAAGGTGGGAAACCCTGCTTTCTAGAAATGTAATGCTCTTCTCAATCAAAACTTGCATGAAGCGTTAATATTCAAAACCACATAAGCATGAAACACTAAAGATTTTCTGCATGCGGCTCACTCAATCATTATAATATTTCACCTCCAATGGTAAATCTAGCTAAAATTTTGATGTTTTACAATAAACAAGGTGTACTACCCATTCATATGGTTGGATTATTGAAAATGGGTCCATATTTGAGTCAATTCCAAATCTAGCTTACAGCCCCTATTTTTAGTGGATTTTGTGAAAATGAGTGTGGTCGTTAAAGGGTTAACTTAGATTGGAGTAACTCAAGCTTGATACAGTAGGATTTAGTCCTTGGAGGCAATTTGTAAAGGGATTTATGTTCTTTATTTTTTCATTGCATCCATGTAAGGAGAATAAGTGGATAGAATCATCCATATATGCATATTCATCCATTGTATTGGCTACTATTAGTGTATTTCAACCAGGTAGTGGCAAACTTAATGTTTATTTCATAGGTCTTTTGTTGTTTTGGTTTATTTTCCATCAAAAAAAACTGTTAAAGTAGCCAGGGTCAAAAATGAGGTAAGAGAAATTTGCAAAAAAAAAAAATCCTAGCAGTCAGCACCTCCATGTCCACTTTGGCCTAAGGTAATCTGCTCAAATTGTGATCCTTGTCACTTAAAGCCTCCCATAGGGTGCCAGGAATGGTAATGTAGTGGTTCTTGAATGAATTTCTTCAATTCACAAAAAAAAAGGTGTGTTTTATTGCAAGAGCCAATCATATTCCTTAATTTCACTTCATTCCTTCATAAGTTGTAGGGGAACGGTTTATGGGAGACTTAGAATCAGAAACAAGTGTTTACTATATAAAACTTTGAAAATTTGTCAACAATTCAATAATACTTCAAAAAAATATGAAAAAAATTGGGTTGCTTTTTACATCTATTTATCTTCATCCAAAAAGTAGACAAAAAAATCTTCATAAGCCCATGTAAATTAGACCAACTCTTATGGGGGTGGTTTTAGAGCATACTACGTTAGGGCTTCTCTAGGCTTTTGCATTGGCAAGGTCTAACACAATCCAAGCACGGATGAGAAGTGCTCAAGGTTCCTCAATATTTTCTCGTGACACTCCATTCTAGTGTGTCAAAGCAATGACCTTTCAAAACATTATTCATCCTAAGTTTAGTGAGCTCTATCCTATATTCCTTTGGTAAATGATCAAATGACTACATTTGGGGCACGCTTGAAGTGCAAGAATCATGGTTGAAGTGCATTAACTAGAGAGAAAGAATTTTGAGGGCGCTTCAAAAACAAATGTAATCTCTTAAAGTGTCAAGTTTGAAGTGCAAGATTGTAGATGCTCTTACTGTCACCTCGCACCAATGGAAATAGACATTCTCCTTGGTTCTCCTCGGTTCTCCTCGGTTCTCCTCGGTTCTCAGTATCTTTTTGATTATCAAGGGGTGGTTTACAACGTGTCTCCTGTCCCATCTCTCCAAGTTCCAGACTTCCAGCTCAAGGCCAATTCGTAACTTCGTTGGGTTCAAGGTAAAAGTAAATACTAGAAACAGGTCTGAATATTTTAAGGACAACAACTACTAGGATTTGGCTTGCATGTTGGATACTCGTGTTTCGTTACAATGAGCAAATTAATATTCCTCAAAATTACTGTTATATAGGTTTTTTATTTGAAGAAACTTGGGACTTGAGACATAGTGTGAAGGTATTAGGGGCGTTCACACTACATCCCATGTCTTGTTGAAATCTTAACTCCTAAAAAGCTGTTGTTTCTTGAGGGGACAATTGGGATTTCAGGCATGTACCTATGGCTAAGCTTGTGATATTTTAATTTTTTTGTTAAAGGTGGGGAATTCAAACATCTACGTAGGCATCTAATTTATTCTTCATTTTGAAATATAATGAAAAAGCTATGCAAGAATTTATCAAAATTAGGGGAAGGAGAGTAGTTTGGGCAGTTTGGGCAGGGCCTCTCCTTTGTAAGTGGGTGTTGCCTCCAAAGAGGGTGAGCTCTTTTGGGCACAAGCTATGGACACTTGGGCAAAGGGGAGTGGAGTGGAAGGTGCCCATCTTGGAGGACTCCCAAACCTGGATTTTTTTTTGGGATTGTGCATGAGCAGTAAAACTCCAGGTGAGGATTTTTTGACAGATTGAAGTAGTTTGGTTTATATCAAATCTCATCACTTTGAATCTGAGGTTTAAACGCCAGAAAAACAAAAAAATTGTGCTCCCAAACCTCCATTCCCTTTGCCCCTTGTAAAATTTGGTGGTTTAGTTTTTTGAGCCATTTAAATATTTGGTTATTGATTTTTTTTTAATTTTACTGTTTCCCAAGTAGTAATCAATTAAGAATATTTGGTTTTTACTATTTTTGTCAATGTGATTTGAGTTTCTGAATTTTACATAAAGCCTCCAAATTTGCCTAATATGTTGGCTAATTTCATCACCTTCAAGCATTTAAAGATTTTTTGGAGTATGTTGCACACTTCAAATTCATTTTAAAATCCTCCAACACATGCCTAACTTGGTTTTCTAAATGGAAAAATAAAACCTCAACTTTGCTTAGAGTAGTTTTTTTGCTATAGAGGTGGTCAAAGGCTTTTGAAATTTTTGGACATGAAGGAAAAAAAACTTTTCTTTTCACTTCAAATGTCAATATCTCACTCCTCTCCATTTGAAATGAGTTGATAATTTTCCCGCAATTATTTTTTGTAATTTAGGGCAAGGTACTACAATTGGATTTTCAAAAAAAACTTTTTTTCTACCTTTCTACTCATTGCCTTAGAAGTAACAATTTTTAGTAACTTTTGTAGAAAAAATAACTCAGTCCTTTAAGGGTTAAAAACCCTAGAAAGTTATGTTCATTTTATTTACATTACTTTATTTTATTTTATTAACACCATATTAAGAAGATTGGGAAAATTGGAGGTCCCAATTTGTACGTCACTTAAATCCAGAGAAGTCACCCAAAACCAAATTCAAAGGTATCGGATTTAGTTTGAGCCACTAAGATTTTTTCCCTCACAAATACCTCCTCTCATGTGAGGGCATGTGTACAAAAAAAACTCTAAGCTCAGTTGTAGGTGATCATGTACAACCTTCACCTCAAAATTTGAAAATCCCAAAATGTACCCTTTCTCCCAATTTACCTAGTATGGTGTTTATTTTATTAATCTCAATAAAACCCTTTGAAAGCAATCAAGGCAAGATCTTTTGTAAAGATCTATCAGGTTTAGATTTAGTTTGATTCCACTGAAATTGTCTTTCATTGTACCAAAAGTAAACAAACCTTCTATAAACAAAAAAAGAGAGGCGAGAGTAGCAGTTAGAATGGGGTGGAAATGAAAATAGAAACCTTCAACCCAAAAGAGACGTAGAATACTCACAAGAAATCTAATAAAGCCCTTATATTATTCATTGAATTAGATAATTATGAAAAATCACATAGTTTAATTGGAGGTGGATGATCATGGATGAAATTTGAACCCACTTTCTAACATGGTGGGGATACTGTTATGATCTTCACATTTTAAACTTTGAAAAAAAAAACTGCATATAAAAATGTCAAATTAGCAATAATGTGTTTGGATATCTATAATCAAATAAAAGTTCTTACACCAAGTAAGGGTGAAAAAATGCATAGGAAGTGATGAAGTGCTAAATGAGCAAGTTAACCCCTAAAGGACGAGGCCCTTTTCTCTGTAAAAAAACTGAGAACTGCCACTTTTGGGGATGAAAGGAATGGTATATATATATATATATATATATATATATATATATATATATATATATATTCTCTGAAATCCAATTATAAGATCTTGCTCTAGATAGTACAAGGTATTTGAAGAAAAAAAATGAGCTTACTCCAAATGAAAGGGAGTGAGATATGTACATGTGAAGTGAAGAAAAAAGTTTTTCGTACTGCCCAAAAATTTCAAAAGCCGTTGACCATTTCTATATCAAAAAAATTATTCTACACAAAGTTTCACTTTATTTTTCCCATTTAGAAAACCAAGTTAGGTATGTGTGCAAAAAAATTATTCTACCCAAAGTTTCACTTTATTTTTCCCATTTAGAAAACCAAGTTAGGTATGTGTGGGAGAATTTTTAAATCAATTGGAACTATACAACACATGGGAAAAAATAGTAAGTAAAAAGAAGTAGAAAATGAGTCAAAACACTAAATTGTTAAGAATTTCATTATTAAAATGAAAAATGCAAATCCCAACAGTGATAATGTTGAGATAAACAATCTACATCCTTTGATTTTGTTTTGTTTTTTCAAAATATTGAAAATTGAGTAAAATAAAGGACTTCAAAGTTTATTGCAGAGTACAAAATCTAGAACTACCCCCAAACAAAACTCCTCATAACTTTCATCTCATCTATCAAAATTGAATGATTCAAAGCTCAACACGTCTATATATATCTAAAGAACCTACTTCAGATTTTTATTTGAAAAAAATGAAATTTTAAAGAAGTTTTTGGCTACCCGGGGAGTAGCATTTTCTAGATTTTCATGCATAACTTCTTCAATAAATGTCGGTATGAAGAAAAAATTACATTCCCATGTAGATTTTTGAATTCCTCACCTTCAATAAAAGTTTCAAAAAATCACACAAAGTAGTTTAGCCATAGGTACATGCCCAAAATCCCATTTGTCCCTCAAAGGGACAATGGTCCTTTAGGGGTTAAGCTAGGGTTTAAAGAAGGATCAAAATCTACTTCTACAATATAAAGACTTCTCTTAAGTGCACAAGACCAATTAATTTTCTATAAAATTGAAAATAGATTCCTAAGGCATGTTTCCAGGTTTCCAAAAAGTTAAAAATCATCAAAGATGGACAAAATCCATGTGAAATGTAAACCAACAAAATTTGGCACTTTTTAAGGTAAAAATTAGATGAAAGTTCATGAATTAGGATAATCTTTGAGTTTTTAGCAACACAATAATATATTAAATATCAAGACTACAAACACTCATTATGGTTTGAAACCACCAAAGTTATTCATGGATGCAATTTTTACCGTCTTTGTAGAGGTGAAATGTTGAATTCTTATGACTTGCAAAATTACAAAAAACTGAACAAACTTGACCTTTCTGAAAAGAAATAGAAAGGTTTTGCTAATTTAAATGAGATATATGTGACAAATTATTTTTAAAACAGTGGAATAAAAGTTTGTAGAAATGATTGTAATTAGGAATTTAAAGGTTTTAAATTAAATTTATCAGCATTAGTATTCAATTGCTTTAAAGGCTAATCAAATGTAAAGTTTTGCTTTTTTTTAACACAAACATAAACTTATCAAACTCATTCGGAACGTCTGATCTCGAGAAAGAATATTAGAGTGCGTACACCGTTTTTATATACTTTTTTGCAATTCTATTTTAAAATGTGTTTTTGGCCAATTAATTATAGTAATTTCTTTATTTTTAATCCTACTAACTTTTTCATCTTCTTATCTAATCTATTTTTTTGTGCAATGAATCCTTAACGACCTTTTTAGTTTAACTTTTGTTTACCACAATGATAATAAAATAGTGCAAAGGTGTAAAAAACAAACAATATATGATTGTTCTCAATGTGAGCTAGGTAATTTATTACTTACAAATAAAATTTAAATGAGCTTTTGGTGTGAAGCAAACATAGTTTAGTACCAAATTACTATTACAACTCTGTATCTAATGTATACAATAGTGGGTGTCAAACCTACTGGTTAAGGATAACTTTATCTTGAAAGTCATTGGAAGTTATCAAGTTGGGTTGACTGTAGAGTGGTTGACGTAGTTGTTACCTCTTTCAAAGCTTCACAAACTATTGATAATTGTGGTCGTTTTTCCTACACAACTTCCTTCTCCTTTTGCTTGTATCATCATCTTGTTCCCAACCAGCACGCAATCATGCCATAGTCGTCACAACACATGACGCTCATTAGAGAAGTTGGGGAGGCACTTCCTTACATGCTTGTTGAGCAACATGCAAGATGACGTGCTAGAAGAAAAAGATCCTTACAACGAGGTCACCGATGAGTTTGTTGGTTTCCCTTTTGATTTAGACTGGCTCTCCAAAGTGCTCCTCTACTCTCACCTTGGTTTTGGTGCAAGACCCATGTAGTTTCTCAAAATTGCGAGGATTTTCTAACCACTCTACAATAATCTTGAAGTGCTCCTCTTTGAAAAACAAATTGAATGCCTTACTCTCACGAATTGTTGTAGCAGTGGCTACAACAACGTTAGCGCCAATCCCAAGCTCAAAAGACAAGGTAGGACCGCTTGTCAGGATGCTAGTTGTGAAGCTTGTCATGCTTATAAATCCTAAACTTGCAAAGGTGAAGGATGCTTGTTAAATCTAAACTTGCACAAGAATTGAAGAAGGTTGGTGTGAGTGTGAGTACAGAGAAGGAAGATGCTCGTTAACCCTAAACATGCAGAAGAGTTGAAGAGGGTTGATGTGAACTGCAAAAAGGAGGAGGGTTTGGGTTTTCACATAACTCTCTCTCAAAAGAGAGAGTAACTCTTTCAATTATTGTACACGTCCAAAGGTGGGTCACAAAGTTATCCTATCTAATAACTCTTAAAAGTCATTGAGTGGGGTGACTCACCCATAGTTATCAGGCACAAAAATAGTAGGTTTAACACCCACTAATACACACAAACGTTCCAAAAGTAGTAGCACAAATCTCCAAAAGGACCCAAAATCAATGATCTTGGAGAGGCTTGATTGCAAATAGTTAGTAGTGACAACCATAATACGGGATTTAAAATCATAGGCAATAATAGAAGACAAGTTGGCCAACTCAATGGAATTATCAAATAAATCATGTCTAAAATAGTTTAAATACCATTTTTTGCATAGATTTGTTTTATTTTGCATGTTGTTGTAATTCCTATTGTATTTTATGTTTTCTAAAATAAAAAGAAAGAGAGATAAAATTGAAATTCACTAAGAAACTAATTCAATATGTTTTAAAAATTGGAAAAAATGAATTAAATAGAGAGAAATGTGCAATTTTGAAGACATCAGTATTTCAAATGAAATAAAGACATAAATTAAGATTATCATAAAAAAATATCCTCGAGACTTGGTCTTGCGCTAATAAGGGTGCTAGTCATGTTGGCAATTTCTATAGGGTTCTTAATCAATTTTGTCCACTTGTTTTTTCTTTGCTATTTTTAAGTTTAGATATTTTGGTTTTGTGAACTTGCTTTTTCGTAACTTTTGAACAAGGCTTTAAAACTTCTAAGCAAAAAATTTATAACTGTATTATGTATGTGTGGTAATATCATGAAGACTAAAAATGTGATACCACAAAGATTGGAGATGTGATATCACAAGAACTTGATATCACAAGGAATGGAATTGAGGATATTACAAAAGTATAAATGTGATATTATAGAGGCTATTGTGATTTTAGTAATATAAATAGTGGTTGGCATTTGCTATGAGTATGCATTCATCAATAGGATTTTATGAGGATTTTTTATGTGTTAGATAGAATGCAAAACATTTTTTTAGTAAGTTTTCAAACTATATCTATGTGATAATATCAAAGGAGACTAGAGTTGTGATATTACAGAGGTTCTTGTGATTTTAGTAGTATGATGTGATGTCACAAATAGTGATTATGTGATATTATAAAGGTCTTTGTGATCTCAGTAGTATCGGTCTGATATCATAAAAATTGGAAATGTGATATCATAGATAAGTGATGTTACAAAGATCATTGTGATTTTGATAGTATGACTAGTAGTTGTTGCTTGCTATGCAAAGTACCATTTGATTTTTTTTTATAGATTTTCATATGTTAGGTAGAATGCAAAGTAAAAATTTCAATAAGTTTTCAAATTGTATCTATGTGATATTATCACAAAGAGTGGAGGATGTGATATTATAGAAGTCATTGCGGTTTTACTAGTATAATATTTTCGTAACCTATTTTCAACCCATTTCTTGAACCTCTCAAGAAAATTTGGCCACTCAATCCCATGACCTCTCTACTAGGTTGGACCTCTCAAAAAAATTGACCACTCAGTCCCACGGCCTCTCTACTTGGTTGACCTTAGTGAAAAGCGCCTCCATTATATGTTTAATCTTCAAGGGCACCATAAGCTATTGGATAATTTATTTCTAAGCTTTTTTTAATTTTGCAACTTTGAGAACTTCAAACAAAGAAGTATGTTTAGAAGTGTGACTAGTGAAAAATTTCTTGGCAAATTTTTTGCCTAAATCTTACCTCAAAACTTAAGTGGCAATTGTAACACTACAAAAATTCCTAAAAGAAATGGATGAGTTTGCTAAATCCCTCCCCAAATTTGCACCAGATTTGCTAGCTCTTGGATAAAAGCTACTAATATTAGTAAATTTTGTTGAATGAATATACACACATTGTTGATACTATCCAACTCTATCCAAATTTTTCTTACATGCTGGCATGGTGGGGTGTATGTCGCTCTACTAGGAAAAAACCAAAAATTAAACGCTGGTGTGAACCCTATGGGCACGTATAAAGTTCCGAACCCAAACAAGCCGGATGGAAAGAGAGAAAAAAGAAGAAGAAAAGAGATTTCTTGGCCCTGTCTTCTCCACAACCAAGATGCTGTCTTTCTGTGCCCTTCCCCGAAACCCTAATTTGCTCCCCGCTCCCAGAGCATTAGTGTTGTGTATCCGCAGCAGCTCTTCCGATCGCTCTTCCCCATTCATTTTTTTTCTCACACTACACATTTCCCCGCTGCTCCTCCGCCTTACAACGTGGCGCTGTTGGCCAATTTCGCTTCCAAGTCGGTATGCTTTCTCCCGCAGCCGTTCCTGCTTTTGTCCAGGTGAGGAGCGCGCTTCTCAGGTTTTGCTCGTGTCTCAATTCGAGCGCATTCGATCTGCTTGACTTTTGGTGTATGAAGCTGTTGAACGCAGTAAAAGCATTGAGCGTTGGCGTCTTGCATTGTAATTTTTTATAATAATAGAATGCCTATCGTCCTTATGAATATCGCTGGTTGTGTGCCTGCAATGCAGTTGTTCACGTGATAGCTTTATCTGTTTTCAAGTAGCACAATTAGCGTGTGTTTTGAATTCGTGCAAGGCTGATTATTGAAATTCGAATAGTTCTGGCGGCTACTTAAGGAGTGTGATCGGTATATGACACGATTTGAAGGTATTGAGCTTTGACGGCAGGATTATAGTAGTATGATAGGTCAACTGTTGGTCTATCAGTCTGAGGGCGGTCCATGCTAGAAGCAAAGCTATGGCGGAATTTTTATTTCGCTCTGATGACAAGATAATTGGTGTTTATCGACGTATAAATTCTCGCTCTAAATTTCTATTGCATGCTTTAATAGAGTTTATAATCCTAGTCGGCCGATATTTGAGATACTGGTTGGCTTCTGTAAAGAACTTCGTAGTTAAATTTGGTGTACCAGAATACAGCCAAATTTGCTTATAAAGATTCTGATTACTCATAGAACAAGCTGGTGGACCTAACCGAAATGCGGAGAGAAGGTGATTTAAGATTAGGCAATTCAAGGTTTCTGATCTGGAGTGCAATGTGCCAAAGCAGTACGTACGTGGAGGTACGCCAAATGACAATTGATTTGAGTATCACACTTTTCTATTCGCTCCACTGCTTATGTTGTAAACACGTGAGATTGACGCGCAGTAAGGGTGGTGTGCAATACATTAAACACCATGTAACTTGCCTCCTTGTCAGCATTTTAATGGGTAAGGATTAAATGTCTCCCTCTCATCAGAATAACACCTTGCATATTATAATATCAGAAGCCTTGAGGTGTTGTGATTTCTCTGACACCTACCATTGTCCCTGGGCAGATGCATTTTGTTCTCATGTAGCAATTAATGGTCATTCGAAGGAAAATACCGAATCAGCTCTATATAGCTAGCCCGTATCGATGTGGCAGCGACGATCGCACCCTCGTCGTTTTAAGAATGATGTTCTACATCTTAGACTATTGTGTTCTCAAGTTTTGGATGTGAAACCTGACCGATTTTGCTAAATCCTTCTGCATGCAGCGAATTGCGCATGGCGTAATCTAGAGCAGTTTCTGCTTCAAGATGGAAGACCTAGCCTCGTTCATTCAGACCCTGAGTGAGAAATACGGTCTCCTAGATCTTGGAAATGACAAGGTCGACAGTATAGGTACTAAACATCTGCAACAGAAGTACACGCCGATCACAGGTGAACTAAGCGTGCATGGCCAGCAGAACGGCGATGGTTTGGGTATGGATACCAGCTGGGAATGCTTGACATCGTTCCTCAATGAACGTGACCTTCAGTACGCCAATATGCATAACTCTCGCACCAAGAAGTCTTCAACATTGAAACCGCGAGAGCTCAAAGATCCATTGTCACACGAGGACCAAGAGGACGTCGAAGAAGCACGGACCTTGAATCGACCTGGGTCGGGTTCTTCTGGCCGAGCCGCCAGCCTTGCGAATACCATGCAAACCTCCGATCTGATTCAAAATGCCTCGTTCTTGGACGAGCTGCAAAACCCGTCTCTTTCGGAGGATATGCAGAGTACAGGGATGACCAAGGGCCGAGATTCCTTGGACGACAACGATCACGATCAATCATCGCTCTTGCAGGAGTTTCTTGCTGGTAATGGGGAGAAGGACGTGGATGTTATGAAATTTGCGAAGGAGATGGGATTTTCAAGCTTCGACGAGGAGCCACAGAAAGAGGATGTAACATGGCATGGTAATTCCGATACCTGGTTCCGAGAATTTTGCTCTAAAAGTCGAAACATCACTGGGTCTTCTCATAGATCAGCCAAAAGGAATACGGTAGTTCCTGAAGAAATGTGCTTGGATCGAGGATTATTGGCCCATGACGTGTTGACGCCCAATGATATCTTGTTGTCAAGCCGGAGTTCTGGCTCCCCGGCTGGAACGGAACTTGATGGGGTAGAGGATTGCCACTCAGCCTCAGCTTCACAATGTGGAGCTGATGCTGATGATGATGCTGCTGCTGCTGCTGCCGTTGCTGCCGCTAGATCGAGATGTGCTTCGCCTGAAGGTTTTGCGGCAGCCCTCGAAAGTGTTGAGCGGGGAAGGGAGAAGGCTGCTATTGTAAATGCCAGGGTTGAGAAAATGCTAGAAGACAGTGATAGCCACCTTGGCCATGGAGGTCAGCATGTAGCGGAGAGCGCACGTGGAAAGTCTGTAAATAGGGTGCGGGAGCATGTTGGGAAAATGTCGGAGTTGCAATTTGGAATGCCTGAGAATGGAACCGCTGAATTGTTAAAGCAGAGAGTGACGGACAAGGACGATGGAAAAAGATTGCTCCTGAGTCATCTCGACAAGAGCAGGTCTCTCCTCAGTCCCTCCAAACAGCCCACTTCGTTTAGATCTCGCTCTTTAGTGTCAGATATAAGTGACGTTTGGAGACAACCGGCGAAAACTAGAAGGTCTAATGAGGACGTCGGGGACAGGTCCGAGGAGGATGACAACGTTTCTTTAAGGCATCTGGATGAAGATGACAGCATGATTCTCTTACACCATGGCCAAGAAAAGGCATCGGCACTACTCGAGCGTGATTTGCATAAGGGAACCTCATCTAGGAGAGAGCGAGGTTTCAAACCTGACAGTAGAGCTTCACCAGTTCAGATGGGGCAAGACTCTCGTTGTAGCGCCAAAGCATCTCACTATTCAGAACAGAGAAGACAAAGTTCAAGAAAGCAAGAAGTTGACCATCAACCAAACATTGCTTCATCAGATGATCAGGTGCATAGATTTGATGAAAGGAAAGATTCCGTTGGGGATCGACAAGTAGGTCGTAATTTAAGGATACGTATTCCAAATTTTCAGCCAATTGCAGACCAGTATGACCCGAGGAATCCTGATGGCCAGGGTTTGCCAGAGAATCAGGAAGGTTTTTACAGCTCCAGAGAGATGTTGACTCAAAATCATCAGCACAGTGGGTCTCAGGCCGATTCTCCAAGGGATAAGCAAAGCGATGACGAGAGGGAGGAATTTGAGGCAGGCCAAACAAACTTGGTTCATCCGGGTCAAGACCGTCAAATCGATGAGGTTTTTTGTGCAAGATCTAAGGAGTATTACAATTTCACAAGTTCTTGGGAAAAGGACTGGACCGAAGTAGAGGAGGAAGAAGTGATCGAGACCTCTGACCCAATCCCCAGCAGGGTTTCTGTTGGTCAATCCAAATGGGAACGGGTGAACAGCGTGTTATGTCAAAATGGATTTCCAACGATTCGTTGCTCCAACATAGCAGTCTCTGACTTTGAAGAAGATTGTCATCTTGCACTCTTAGAAATCGTGAGTAACTATGAGCGCCGGGAGAAGTTAGTTCAGGTATGCTAATTTACTGAAACGTCATAAATCCTCATTTCATCTGGTTTGACCACGAAGAGATGAATAAAACATACTCAGCAATGCGACCACCTTATGTATTTGCGTAGTTTCTAACAGATGCTTAAGGAGTATCTGATGCGTCAGCTGCATCTAAAACAGGCGCTGTTAGAAGAAGGTGATGAATTGCGGCAGGTGGAGGAGCGCAACCACATGCACATCCAACAACTGGAGACCGAGAGGGACGAAGCAAAGGAAAAGTTAGCAGTAACTGAGCGACGAGCGGAAGTTGCAACTAAAACTGCAGAGCGCAATTACGCTTCACTGCGACGAGATTGCCAGAAGTTGGAAGCTTCTAACGCCAACCTTATGCAGCGATGCAGGTACATCTATGTTGTACTCAAGCTATTTGTTTATCACTTGAACGTTTCAAATTGCTATGCCCTTCAGATGTTTCTCATGTTTCGTTGAATAACGGACTTTACCCCACTCAGGTGATCCCAACTTGCAAGTAAGTCGTTTGTTATGATTAGATCATATGAAAAATGCTCAAAACATAGCGCGAGCTTGACGCCACAAATAAACCAAACCTAATATTTTGATTGATTCAACTATTACCAGAATGCTAGAGAGTAGAAGCTATATTCAGTCTCTGGAGGCGCGCCGTTATTTGTATTTTCCATTTTCTTTAATGACGGGGCAATATGGTTAACCTGGAGTCAACCGCAACATCCTTCCAAATTGTTCATTCAACTGGCTTTTCCTATGGCATTTATCACCATCTATTTTCCCTTTGTTGTATGATTTTAACTCACACATCATAAATCTGGGGCTGCTGGGTTCTGCTACGAGAAACAGTCAGTTAGAACATGCATGCCGGGCAAAAGAGCGTACCCTGCAGAAATTGCAAGACAAGGTGCGCGAATCCATGGTGAAGGTGTGTTCACGTCTTTTGGTTACAAGTAGTGAGACAAGCAGGAGTCATGTCATCCTACTCTGCAGTGCCTGATTTAAGGGATTTCTAAACACTGGTTTATGGATTATATATAATAGAAGATAGCATCTATAAATTGGATGGACCTGTTCAGATATTTCAGTTCGATGGCCTATGTACTTAAAGTGATGAACTCTTACTGCCTTTCTTTTTGCATGATTTCAGCCAGTTTTGATAGGAGACTACTAATTATTATTTAAATCCCATCACACGAATATGGCATCATGCAGGAGGATCGTCATCGGATCAACGACAAGGACGTCTATGAGAAGCTTAAGCACAAAGTTGCATCAGCCCAGCACACAAATGGGGACATCCTGGAGCCCAACTTTCTGCAACGTGACCTGAAACCGGCCCAGATTGTGAGTATTTTGAAACTGTGAAATTTCTCCCCGAGTCACAAAGACGTAACGTGATGTAGGCCTTACCAAAATAGTCTTCAAAGAGTGTCTGAGCAAAACCTGATGTATAGTGGTTTTAGCTTGGAATATACGCTCGCGTTTTATCTTGCTGATGTCATTTCAGTATATATAGCGGATCCTCACCTTGTGTTACTAAGTTATCTGCTTCATACACCTACCTTTGTGTGTATTTAACAGCCGTCTTGAGTGCACAACGACAGTTTTGAGCATTCATCTCTAATCATGGTGAAATGCAGGTAGGCATTTACGAGCGACAGAAAGTAGTCTTGGAGACTGAAATTTGCAACCTTCGAACCGAGAACACACAACTATGTCGCGAGATTTGTGAAAAAGAGAATATAATTCTAAACAAGGTGCTTGGAACAGAGGAGACAAAGAAGGCGTTGGAGTTGCTAAGTCGCAGACAACAATCGCAGGTATGGAACGCTTTGTTTTTGATAACTTCATTCAAAAAAAGTTTTGGTTGCATTTGACTGGCTAGATCAACAACTGCATCTGAAATCGAGTAAAAATTGATACGTATGTTATTCCTCATTCAGTCCCCAGCGCATCTTTGGAAACTTGACTCTCTTCATGACTAGTGAACCTCTATTGAATCCAGACAGGAATTTAATTGTTGAAGTAGTTTTGGAAGGAGTTATGGAGAAGTGCCATGTCCTGGAACGATTACATCACTCTAGATTTCAATCTTTAACCTCCATGTGAGAATGAATATAGATTTCTGATAATGCATCACCATAATTAAGCACACCTATGAGGAGTGCCATCTTTATCGAAAATCTACAGTTTCATTCTTATGCAAACTATAGAACTTATCGACTTTGACTCCGTCGGAAGACCCTGATAGTGTAAATTGACAATTTCTTTCGTGTTGATGAGAACGGCTTGTCAGATTGATGAGAAGGTAAAAGAGATCTGCCGATTGGAGGACGAGCTGAAAGAGCGTCCAACAATGGAAGAGGTCGAAGAGACAATTCGTTCTGCATCACATCAAGAGGAGGCTTCCGTAATTTTCATACTCAACCTACAGAGTTAACATGTCGTCCTAAATACGTGGCTTTTCCTGCATATTTGTTACCCTCAAACAATCCCCCTGTTGGGATCAATTCTATCGGATACGTGGCGGGTCGATTTGGCAATAAGTCCATCAATTGTGCTGTATCTTTGATTTTTGTAAAGTATTTCGTTTCCTCAAGAGCTCTGCTAGTGGAGCATACGTCAATACTCGACAGCCTGAAGTAACAGAGAAATTACTCAGAGCTGCTAAATATTTCTACAGATATCGAGGATAGTAATTCTTGTTTATTCACATTATTAAAATCCAGTTAATGTTCTTTGGTATGGTTTCAGAGACAGCTCAATAACCATGCGCCAGATGAGAGTTACTTCGAGCAAATCTTGCGGCAAATTTGTGAGCTTCTTGAACTTGAAGAGCCAGCCTTCATTGTTGTAAGCTCCGTCACTCAATTCTCGTAATGGAAAGTGACCGAGCAGTTGATTTTCTTCAAACCTTGCCACCTTTATCATATATTCGCTAGCGCGTTCCATCTCCAGAAGTGACATGATCGTCGCTCTATTCTAGCAGTCGGCACGATGCAGAAATAGAGCGTTTGCTCCAGTATCAATGCCACAGTAAGATACTTAGTCGGTGCCGTGCATCTTGCGGAAAGCGGGATGGCTTTGTGAATTACTTTTAAGGAACGGCACTGTTGTCAGATTATGTCATTCCTCCTATTTAGCTTACTCTTAGTAGGTCTTATGGCATTCTCTAATTACTGGAACTGGTATCAATTGGCTTTGTTAAATCGAAAGTTGCATTGTGCATGGCGAATACGCACGCAACCTTGAGGTACAAGCGACACTATATTAACCAAGACATGTCAATAACAGGGGTGAACTAGTCCATCCCTTGCAACTAAGAACTCCGCCCTCTTGGTGAGGTCTGCGTGAATCATGGCTTTGTTCATTCCTCGTTTGTATCCATAACGAAAAAGTCATCAGCTTGCTTACTGATTGAGATGTTGTCTCTTTGTGGATCAGGAAACTTTGGAGAGCTTGTTGGTCCTCGTCTCAGCAGTTCCACGTATGGAGCAATTCGTGAGCGAAGTGTGTGATGTTGTCTTCTGCGGAGGGCAGAAATGGTCTCTGCCCAGGTTTTTCCTTTTCGTGACTCGTCCGTAAGAAAATCTCAGTTTTGCATGGAACTGAACTTCTATACGAGGGATAAAATTGATGTTCAATATTTTTTCGTGTTCTTGAAACTATTTATATCGCTTCATTGTAATTTCTATTAACAATCAAAAAGCGCACTCGAAATTGAAAATGGATAAATTACTGACATGCATAATAATGGTGCTGAAGCCATGAAGAATTCTTGAACTATTCCCGTACGGTGAAGTGGATGCTCTATTACTGTAGTGCTAATTTGTTTGCAAAATCGATGTTTTGGAACAGCAATGATGAAGACAATGAGATCAATAGAACACCTGAAGCTGTCCCAGGAATACTGAAATTCTGGCTCCAAAAGCTGGAAGAATCCTCAGAGCTATTTACCTTCAAAGTAAGCACATCATTTGCATCTTTACTCCACCCTTGCAGCGCTGATATTGACATTGTAATCATATCGTCGTAATGTCAAAGCCTTGATTAAAATATAACCATTGTAACCTTCATGCGAGAGAATGCATTAAATGATTTTGTATGGCCCCGGTCATATGTAGGAAACGAAAATTATTCAGGATGTGACCTAGAATGAACGAGGCCTCGTCTAGGAGTTAACCATGCATCTCGAGCATTACTTTTGTTTCGATCTTGAGGCACTGACATTCATGTCTTGTCATTCCTTGCGAGCAAATCGCGTACTCAATTAGTGGCTTCATCTGCGGTTGTAAAACAGGATACCGTTGTGCGCATGCTATGGGAAAGGGCTGACAAGAATTCAGAACCCGAGCTTGAGATGAATGTTCGCGTGGTGACTGGATGTGTTAAGAACCTTATTGATGTCGAGCAAGATTACCTCACAACAAAAGCATCATACAGGTTGGTAGTTTTCACGCTGGCACAATTTCAGAATATTTACACTGATACTCTGGTTACGCTTTCATAAACATGTTGGGATCAGCTGCTCCCATTCTATGTTCAACAGCATAGCCATTTCAAATCATGCATATTGAACGTACCCAAGTTACCAGTGCCTCCAAAATGACCCGATTATGCCGGGGATTATGACATATAAAGAGTACGTCAAGATTCAGGTGAAGAATCTACGAATAAAAACTCTGTAAACCTCCATTTGTCCATGTGCAAGTGACCGGTTTGTCTATATCCTTGACACAGTTGTGTTTACAGTTACATTTGGGATTCAACAAGGGGTGCCTTTTTGTGACGATATTGCTAAATAAAACGCTCATTTCATCCAAAATCAGAATAAAACGTTCTGGTGAATAGCTAGCTGAACAAGATGTATGTGTACATACAAAGTTAGACTACCTTACATACCTTTTTGTATCTGATACATTGATTGGGTGGAGAGGATTTGCCAGTGATGCAGACGCCATTGTTAAATCGGAGCCACACAAGCTACTGCCGCGAATTGTAGCTCATTTTCAGGTCTTCTCCCCTAACTACTCTAGGGAATTTTCATCTAGTCTTATGCTGCACATTTTGAGCTAAGACCCTCTACTTAACATGTTTTAGTTTCAAGTCAATGGTGTCTCTTCGGGATTAATAGAACCCACTACTCGCACGTATATGTCATAGAGACATTCTAAACTCTTCAAGAGATCTACTTTTTGTAAATGACAGGTAAGACAAGTTCACTGCAAGTTTGTCCAATCAACTAACTCGCTATTGTGATGTAAAAGCAGATGTTGTTTGAGGTTCCGAAGTTGGAGGGCGTCATGGCAGTAATGAACTCAGTTTACATCAAATGCACAGAGTACCACAATTTTGCTAGAGCATTGACTTCAATGCTTGGACTAGACAAGGAAGCAGGGCCCAATACGATTATCTCAGCTGTCAGTTCCATCATGTCACATGGGAAAGACTAGCTCAAGAAATAACATCTTCGAGAAAACACATCTAAAACACTCATCCAAAACTTGACGTAAACAACAATGGAATTCTCCCCTTCCTGTCCAAAAACCCAAGCCTTGAATTTTGGTCATTCCTACTCAACAGGGGTTTCAGACCTCAGAGAAGTTTTTTGCGCACTTGGTAAGGTGTGCAAAAGTGCAAGCATGGACTCTCTTGCTCAAGAAGACAAGAAGCATGGGTTCTCAAATGGGAGAAAGTGAAGAAAACAAACCAATAAAAAGCGACAAAACAAGGGAAAAGATGACAAAGCATGGCCTCTTTGTGTGAGAAATTGAGGCAAAAGACAATACAAGCCTTCAAACGCCAAGACAAACATAAACAATTCCTTGTGAAAACAAGCGGAGGGTAAAATACATTTATTTGATGTACTGAGATCTGAAAACCCTCATACAAGGACTGAGACTTTTTCCACCTAGTGTTTCTCAATTTGTTATAAGAGTTGTCTCACTAAAACCATGTGATTGGTTGATTCAACGTTAGCCAGTGACACACCCTACACCTTCCCCTTTATTCACCTTTAGAACATGGAAATAGTTTTGAATTTGTTGAACATCTAAAGATTAAAGAAGGCTTGTTCTACTCATTTCCTTGGTAGAAAACATGGCTTTAATGTTGCTCCTGTACACTCCAAAATAGATTGAAAACATGACCAAAAAAACTTTCCTTATGGAATGTTCTCCCAATTTGGGCTTTAATTCACAAAATCAATGATATGAAATTTATTTTATAAAAAATCGTATACAACACATGCATTCAAAAATTACTTTTCTTATTTGATTTGCATCACAATCATGCTAAGTTTTTACTTTTGTTTTTAAATGGACTCATTAGTACACTACAATTTAAAAATCTTGAATTGTATCAAAGCATGCTTGCTTGAAAGCACTTTTTTGGTTATTGTAGGAGTTTATATTTTTGAACTTTTCCAAATATAGTTAGTTGAAAATTGAAATTAACATAAGAAATCTACATTGGATAATCAATGATTTATATTTTTCCATTTGGTTCTCAAATTTTCACTATATTAGGTAATAAGGTAGGAACACCACTGTCCCCATAATTGTCACCTTTAAAATCTTGGAAAATCTGTGGAAGTAATAGATGTAATGACGAGGATGTACAACATGCAAACATGAATCCTTAGTGTGGTTATGGGTGCAATGGCAATTTTCCCTTTAAAATTTCACAGCTTATTCTCATAGTATCCAAATAATACATTCAAAAGTGCGAACTCATTATTTTTTTGCTGCTATTAGGATCCTATGATTTACTAGATTTTTATTAATAGTTATCATGTTCAAAACTCTTAAACTAATGCTTATGGGTGTTCCTACCTTACCTGATTTATTTCCGATTGCTCTGAAGTTGGATTTTCAAGCTACATGTGTAATTTTGGAAAATTCGGAAATTGGGGAAATTTATTGATCACAAAAAAAGAATCTTGAAATTTAATATTTCTCTACACATTTAATTTAATTACCAAATTCAAGTTTTGTTGAGACCTTTTCTAAAGATTCACAAAAACAACATGATTTAGCAATATCGAGTGTCAATACACCTTAATATTACCTTAAAAATATATAGTAATGAAAAATATAATTTTCAAATTTTCCCAATCTTGTGCAAAGTGTACATTGAAGATAGATATTGCTAGAATGGAAAATTAAAACCTAATTTAAAGGTAATAGCAAAATTCTAAATTCTAAATTTTCAAATTTTTTATAGTTGCTTTTTTGAAGGAAAAACACACATAAGCGATTCTTTTATTATGTCCAAAGATTATTTGGATTAACCCCTAAAGGCCCAACTATCCCCTTAGGGACAAATGGACCACGAGCATGTACCTATGACTAACCCAATTTTTATAAAAAATTTGAAACTTTTGAGGATGGTGGGGAATTCAAAGGTGTACTTGCACATCCAACTTTTTCTTCATTTCAACATTTATTGAAGAAGTTATGCATTAATTTATAATTTCTAAACAACGGGGGAGGGCAAGCAATCCGGGCAACCCAAAAACTTCTCTAAACTTTGTATTTTTTGAAAATAAAAATGTGAAATTGGTTCTTCAGATTTTTATATATATGGGAAGCTTTTAATCATTCAATTTCAATTGATGAGTGATTGAGAAGTTTTGGTTTGCGGGTAGGTATTGGACTCCCAAACCTCCATTCCTTTTGCCCCTTGTAAAATTTGGTGCTTTAGTTTTTTATTTAGTTTTTTTCCATGTTGTAGTAGATTAAGATTCCTTGGTTTTCACCATTTGGATCAAGGTAACTCATATTTATGAATTTTACATAAATCCTCCAATTTTGCATAATGTATATGCAAATTTCGTAGCATTCCGGCATTGCAAGACTTTACAAAGTATGATTCACACCACCAATACATTTGAAAATTCTCCCACACATACTTGACTTGGTCTTCTACATGGATAAAATAAATTTCAACTTTACTTAGAGCAAATTTTTTGATATAGGAGAGAATAAGGTCATGCACTTGATTCTTGCTAAGACCATAGTTTGTGTTATCATCTATATCAAGAAAAACTTGAGCCCTCCAAGAGCCCCCTAAGGTTTAACAAACCAAGCTACAAGAGAAGGGCACTCATATCCATTGCTACCTTCTATGACGGACCTAAGCCACATGCACAATCAAAAACAATAAAAAAGACATTGCAATCATAAAATATGAAAATGTACTCACTAGTCATTTTCCAAGCACTTCACTCATCTATCCAAATAGAGTAGTAATATTAATGGTCCTATTGTGCATTTGTACCCATAAGTTTTGTCCAATTGGGATAACAATATAATATAATTTTCATGATTGCACTAAATTCAAAGAATGAGCGAAGATAGGGGATTAGTGATTTGTTTGTTGTAGTAAGTACATGTTGGAAGACTCCTTTAGAGATTATAGATTTTAGAGGGGGCTCTTGGAGGGCTCAAAGTTCTCCATAATGCCTCAGGGGATGCACTCCCTTTTTTCTTTTTGGTAGCGTGCAATCAAATGAAGGGTAATTTTAATTGCCATGGTACTAAAATTTAGACAATTCTTTGAAGTAAATTAGGGTCATTGGAATAGGGGTTAGGGAATTGTAAGTAACAACGGGTATGGAATATTACACAAATTTACCTTTTTTTTTTTTTTCTAAAGTAGACTGTTCAAAAATGTCTCTTCAAAATTTGAACTTTTATGAAGTATTATAGTGTAGCTGGCTCCCTCCAAAATCTATAGATTTCTACATTAAGGGCCACTTTAGACTTAGGGGTTGGGCCGATTTGTTGCGTAAAAGGCCTAAAATACTCATGTGTGATTAGACCAAAGGCTAAAATTGGCCCTCAATCCTTTTACACCAAGAAGCCAAGCCAATTTTGTGTAATGAATGTTTGTGTTAAGATCTCAATGCCAACTTCTAGTATCAAACAAGGTGATGCTCAAAATATTTTTTGTGAAGTTTGCATTGTTCATACAGTATTATTAGTATTATGGTTGTTAATCCTGGGTTTCAATGTGAGTTGACAAAGTGTTTGCATTTTCTTTTTGCCAAAGTTTTGTATTTATAATAAAGGTAGGATATATGTAAATAGTCTCTCAAAAAAATTTGAATGAGGGTACACAAAATGACCATCATTTAGAAATTTAGGTAAATATAGCCCTATATAGATTACAAAAATTTACCTACATAGCCTATATGTTATAGGGGCTTGAACGCACGGTACCCACAAACATCCTATAGAGTGCACCCCCTGAGCCTAATGCTTCTACTTCTCCTTCTCTATCATTCTTCATTTGTGTTAACTATAGAGTAGAGTCATTTTTCCTATGTTTATTTTTAAAATACTATTTATTTACACCAATATATAAAATCCCATTCTTCTTCATTAAATTTTGTTGTTTTTTTGGTTGTCTTCAAATCATCATTGATGTGTGAGTTGATCTTTGGACACGCGGTTTGGATACAAATATTTTTGAAAGATTAAAAAGACACATGTGATATTAGGATTCATATGATTTCCAAATTAGCCATGTTAAGGTTGGAGATTCTAAAAGAATTTGGCTCTAGGAACCTCTTAAATTTTGCAAAATATATGTACAATTGTCATTGATAAGTTAGGTAGGCTTAGCTTATTGATAAGCCTACCTAACTCATCAATGACAATTGTACATATTTTTTGCAAAATGTAAGAGGTTCCTAGAGCCAAATGCTTTTAGAACCTCCTACCTTACTACAAATTTACTTTTGTTGTGTTGAGTGGTATAATGATTTGTACTAAGGTAGGAGGCTCATAAACCGTCCATCTAAGGGCTAGAACTGAAATTTGGAGAGGTGAAACTTTTTGAAATATTTTTTAATAAATTTTCCTTGAAAGACAAGAGGAACTGCATCTATCCCAAGTTGTTTAATTCATATTTTTTGAAGCTTTGTGGAAATAGTTATGAAACTTTGAAGTTGAAGTGACATAGGGCTCTAAAACTGTCCACCTCCTCAAATGTACTTCAATTGTACATTTTTGAAGCCTAACAGCATGTACAAAGGCATACATCTGAGAAAGTGGAAAGTTTTAGTGCCTAGACAATTTCAAAGCCTCCTACTTGAACCTCTAAATGTCCTTAGGCTCCATAAGCGTCCTACCGTAGAGCCAACGTAGAGTACTCTTGCATTGGCTTCAACTGATTTAGCGGCGTTTTGAGGGTTCATTTCGTGAATCCAGTTGTGTCAATGGAGGGTTGTTGTCTTTGCGTTGTGTTCGCAGGTGTTCCGGGGAGAATCCATTGAAGGATCATGAAATTGGCAGATGTACTGATTGGAATACACGAGGGTGGGTCACCTAGAAAAAGAGCAAGTTTACAATTTTTGTTTGGCCACGTTTGCTGCCAAATGTGCTTAGGTACGTTCTAGAATTGGCGGGGAAGTAGTTTTTGCACGTGAAGGACTGCAAAGTCAGCAGATTAGCTAGCAAGAAAGTGGGTCGTTGTGCGGTTTTGAAACGTTCCACACTTCATTCATGTCGTGGGGATTTGTGGTATGCAATGGGGGCAACATGCTTCTTGGAGTCATTGTGTTTGGGCACTTCAACGTGAGACCAATCATTTGGATAAGAAGAGGGAGAACAACAAGGACGACAACACTTTCTTCAATGATTTAGTTTTTTTGAGTTGAGAGGGGAGGGGGGCTTGCTACATCACAAACTAGTCTTGAGGTTACGGTCCATGGTAAGGCTTACAACAATGAGTACTTGTGTGTTCAAGGAAACTCCCTTCCATCAATTGAAGAGGGGAAAACTAGCCTTCAACTGATTCAATAATTCCGGTAGATTTGAATTGCTCTAGTTTTTTGTACCATTGTGTGCATTGATTTTCCAAGGGGGCAAGACGTGGGAGGGCCCTCTCTGAGAACTCCCACATTCTTGTAATCACTTCTTTATCATTGATTTTTGCGTTTGTTCTGAAGACTTTGTAAATTTCCATTGCAAGATACATCACGTTCTGCAATCACCACTAAGGTATTTCTCTCTTGCAATAATTTTCACACACCAAGTCCAGATAATTGTTATACGTGAATCATTGGTCCTTGTGCATAAGATCTCCCTTGCTCATACTGCTTGAGCACCTTGCCATGCCAACAATTTCAATCGATGATGGCCGTTGATGAACTTACCCGAGTGACATTCTAGACTACTCTTGACCATTTTTGCTGAATTGCCCATTACTTTGCAACATTAGGTGAGGGTCTCTTACTACTTCGGGTATCCAAACTTGAACCCCACGCTCTATCGCATCAACATGCTGAGCTACATACCCCATCGTGCAGCACAACAAAGCCTGAAAAACGTTTGTCAAATTGACCCCTTCTTTCAAATTTCTACCTAATTCTACATCAAATTTCTTCCTAACAGTCATTGCCATGAAGACCTTTGACTTCTATGGGTGCGCTCAACTTTTTTGGTATTATTACCAAATTGAATGTGCACGTTGCATCCACACTTTACGCGCCACTCTCCCCTTAATGAACGTAAACACAAATTCTCGTCATGTGAAGCTCATCCAATGCCACCGTGGAATGTGGATGGCCACCTCACCACTTTCAAGCCCGACTCTCCTCCAGATCTACAAATCTACAAAACAATACATATGTTGTACACTCGGTCAAGTACAAATAGCTCTCAATTTCTCAAAATTCATCAAAAACAATCATTGATTATCTCAAATGAACGATGTTTGTGCCAATACCAAATCCTCAAAACCTTAGCCAAAACCTCCCACGGCAATGTCTCTGAACACGCAAAAAAAAGCATGTATTGGTGTGAGTGTTTTCCTCCACTCATGAGGAAAAAGTAAACACAACTGGGTTGCAAAGAAAAATTAATGAAAAAACTTAAAAGCTGGGTAAAATTACATTTGGTTCAACTAGTGCCTTCCAAGCAATGAACAAAACTTAAATTTTCTATGTCTAAAGTTTTTATTATTAATTAAAGTGTTTTAAACAACTAGCAGCTCAATTTTCAAAAGAAAGAACTCAAAACGCAAGAAAAAATTAAACAATTCAAAGATAGAAGGTCATACCTCCATTTCTATTTCCTCTACAAACCACGTTTTGTCTCCGAGCTTCATGGGAAGCTAAATCAAATCCATACTAAAATAAACTCATACTTTTTTGTTTTTGTTTATATATATATATATATATATCTATCTTTAATTTTAACTCTTGATTAAGGGATTGCTAAATAGAATTAGGCTTGCCCAATTAGTTAAATTGTAAAAAGTTGATGCTGATTTGAAGAGCTGTGGCCGTGCTCATTGCGCTCGATGCTAGACTTGCCGCCGTGCCTTGTTGCTTCAGCCTCCACGTCACGCCCTGCTGCTGGCCGTGCTTGGGGAAGAACTGTTGAGGAAGAGACGAACAAATACAAGATCAGTTCCTCTTTGTGCATGAGCTACGGCCATAGGAGCACTGGCCCTACTGGTGTGGTGAGGCTTTCTTGTGGAAACTACGGGACCACGGTTTAAACCTTGGTCTGTCGACCTCCTTTTTACTATAGGTCCTAGTCCGTTGGAGTTGGTTGCACGACCGTCGCCGCCTTGAGCTCCTTCGTTCATTGGCGCTGGTCGCCGCACAGCCGTTGCCTGTGTTCCGCCGTCGTCGTTCTAGCCAATCATGTTTATATACATGTTAAATTACATTCCTTGCACAACAATGTGCTATTGGGGCTAGCCAGCCTAATGGATGCGAAGGATGATTGGAAGGAGTTTAAGGAGTCTTGGGGTTGACTCCCAGCTCCACCACCAAACTTTTACTCGACTTTAAATGCGTTTTATCCGAAGTTACTACAATTTATTTGGGTTTATTGCAGCGAGGA
This sequence comes from Ulota crispa, assembly GCA_963920765.1. NCBI lineage: Eukaryota > Viridiplantae > Streptophyta > Bryopsida > Orthotrichales > Orthotrichaceae > Ulota > Ulota crispa. The sequence goes on along the minus strand of OY987247.1, from coordinate 888,629 downwards.
GTTACTGCAGCGACTGATTGAAGGCTGAATGCTCCAATAGTGGTACTACTAGTGTAGAAGACAATCGTACTACTAATGTAGAAAACAATGGTACTATTAGTTTAGAAGTCTTAGAAGATAGAATGTTTTTTGATTATGAAGACACCAGAATAGTTTCTTTTTATAATACTACTAAAATCTCATGCTCTTAATAACACTACTAAATTCTCATGATTTTAATAACACTACTAAACTCCCATGCTTGAAGGTCAAAAGTTCTCATTTACTTTTAACTTGTCTAATTCTAATGAAATTTTGCTAGAGGTTTCTCTAGGTTAGTAGAAATCTGAAATCAAACAAACTCAAAAGTAGAAAGGTTAGTGATAATTTGCAAACAATTACAACTCTAATTCTAGCAAAAATTTGCCAGAGGTTCCCCGTAATTTTATAACTTTTAAATTCTAACTCTAATTTTGGCAAAATTTGCTAAAGGTTCCCCTAGGTTAGTGATACTCCAAAATAAAATACACTCAATGATCAGATGTTAGTACTAATCTTGCACTCAAGGTTAGTAGAAGATCTCAACATTTATAAAAGGTAAGTAAGACAAGGACTTTATGAACTCTTGACCCTCAGCATTGCCAGGTCTAGGCCAAGAGTTTCTTAGGATTAGTGTTGACAACTAAAGACCCTAATTAACACTTATGGGTGTTAATTGCACCCATTAAGTAAATGCACAACATGAAAGCAGGCAATTGACTTTAAAACACAAGGTTAGTAGCCTAGAAGGAACCCCCAAATCCTTCTAGGAGCAAGACTCACCAAAAGACCTCTAAAAACACTACATGAACACAAAAGTACAAAAAAAAATTCAAAGCTTTAAAATTGCAAAACTAAAAAATGAAACAAGGGAATGAGAAAGAAAGAAGAGGAAGGTACTATAAACTAACCCTTCCAAGGATTTTTCATCCATCCATAGAGTGGTCCTTGACCTCCTATTCCTTTTTCTTCCAATTCTCAAACTTACTAAAAATAGTAATTTGGAGTTACAAGCTAACTTTTGGAAAAAAAAACTCCAAATCACAATCAAATGGTGCCATTGGCTTTAGAATGCCAAAATTGGTTGGTTTAGACACCAAAAACTTCTAATTCCGATAGGTAGAACTTAAAAAGCTTAAAAATTGTCAAAATATGGAAGGTAAAACTCCAAATTTTGAAATTTATTTTTTTCCAAAATGTTAACTTCACCAATTTCTTCAAAAGGTTTGAAAAAGTAGGAAAACACTCTTCTTTTGCCGAATTTGGACTTTAGAGTCTCCCAAAATTGCGGCCAATGCAACTCCCGCCTACAGAGCTGCTTAAATCGTCCGTCGTCGCCCGTTGAGGTAGTTCCCGCGTTCAAAACGCCTCCATATTTGTTGGGGAGTCTTATTAATACAAAATAACATATTATAATATTTTGTGGGATTTTATCGCTAATTGGGAATTTTCTAGGAATATTCTGTCGTTAAATCCAGTGGTTGACCGTCCGGTGAGAAAGATCTGACAATTGAAACTTTCCAAAAAAATTTGTGGAACCTTCCATGGGATTCTACAATATTTTGGCAAACCTCTATTTTTAGTCCAATCTCTTTAAATTGTGGCCAATTTAAAGTTGGCTCTATCCCTATCATGCTATTTATAGATTTATCCTTCTAACTACTTTTAATTTACAAAAAATAAAAAATAGGTAGTAAAAAGTATAGGGGACATCTATGTACATCTAACTATTTTTAAATTTAGCTTTAACTACATTTTAAGTGTTTTTTACGCTTTTTCTTACTAAAATGCAAAATAAAAATTAAAAAGTGAGCTTTTCAACCAAGGTGCTAACCTTGGAGCTCACAATTGGCCATTGTGGTACGCTCAGACGTTTAGGGGTTAAGCATCAACTCTTCAAATAGAGTAGAAATATTGAATTTTAATTACCCTTGTTCTCCTTCTCAAAGTATTCTTTTTGTAGGGTGCAAATGTGATATCAACTACTTAGATGGTTTAGAAGCTAACAAATATTCAAAAGTTGATATGGAGTTGGGCATGTATAGACAAATGGGTATCAATGCAACAAGAATCGATGGCATATATATTGATAGGTATGGTATCAATGATATGTGTAGCAATGGACAAAAAATGATGGCAAATGTATTGAAGGATGAATATGAATAAACAAGTATCATGGAAATGATTAATGGCAAGTATCAATGGACAAGTGTTGATAGATTGACATCAGTATGTAGATTTTGATAGTTGTGTATCAATGGGCTTGTATTTAATTCCAAACGTTGAGGAGGATGAAAAACGTCCTTTGGCTTTGAAAAAAGATTTTGTGATTCAGAAAAAGGTTGTTTTTCATTTAATTTTTTTTTCAAAAATGACCATAAATACATGGTCCATTATGAAGACAAAAAATTACTTCTTGAGATGCATTCATTTTTTTTTGTAACCCAAATTGTGATAAGATTGAGGAACATGGTGTTAGCTCCCAAGCTGCCCTTCTTGCAATTTTCATGAGGGCATCATGCAATGTTGACTTTTCCAACTTTTTGAAGCACTACTACTAATGCCCATGTGCAAAACATTGTAGACTGCTACAGGCAGGGCAAGCCAGAGTGATCCATTCGTCCTTTAAGGGTCAATAGGCATGTGTCAACAAACACGTACTAACAAATAATCATCAAATTAAGATACAATTTAAACATCATAAAGAAATAGGAATTTAGATTTTGGACTCCTTTCTTTGTTCTAAGAGTCACATCTTGCTCATACTTTAACCTACCCAAGAAAATCTTCTCAATTTATTTAAAAAAATGAGCCTAACTCTTTGTATTATGGCCAAATTGTCATGGCTAAATGTCAAAGATTTGCTAGAGATGTGTTGTTTTGAACCAAGGTTAGAACATCTTAATTCCTTTGATATAATTTAACGCTTACTTTCCATTATAAATCTCAATTTAATTCTCATGCAACACTTTGGGTCCTTGTGGAGAAACCCCAAGAATAATAGAAAAAATAAGAAACAAATATAGAGCCCAAACACAAATACATGACCAAACATACTAAAAAACCAACCACATGGAGAATCAATTCAAAACTTGGATAAGAATCATATGATAGTTCAAATCTCTTATGTGCACATTGCACGCATGCACAAAATAATTTAGTGTTGCAAAAAGTGCAATATACCTGTAACAAGTTGAACTAAAGAACTCCAACCCAAGTTACCACAACTAAAAGGCACTCTTGCACTAAGAAAGATTATGTGAACACCAAACCCCTAGAAGTAGGTGTGTACTTTAAAGATTATCCTTGTGGAGTTTGGAGAATCCTTGGCTTGTCTATAGTAATAAAGCATATCAAGTTCAATTTTGCCCAAAGACGCAATACAAAAACAAAACAAAAATTTGAGGTGCCAACCTAGCAATCTTTGGATTCTATCCGGCATGGAAATTCAAATTAGGAGGTCATCAGCCGGTGCAAAGATGATATTGGAGGCAGAAAATGGAAGACTTTTGGAGGAAAGAGGATGAAACCAATGAGTATTGTGAACAAAACCAGTCACCTACTGGAAAAGGAGTCAAAATCATTGGGAGAGCTTCAAAAACTAATCCCCTTAGGTTGACATACCCATTCCCAAGTGTTTAAGGGTTTAGGGTACCACAAGGTCTAGGAAAATTCAGGGAAAAAATATGTAGGGCTAGCCTTTCAACAAGCTATCACCAAACGTCATTTTTGTGAAAAACAACATAATAGAATATTTAATATTAAAGGGCAAAATTATAGTTTATAGGGTCCCTATTAGCAACTCTAGATTAACCTTGAAATCATTTAAATGTATTCCTATAATGGCACTTGATGGTCCCAATCCTAACCCTCTCAAACCCTCCAAAACAGCTTAGCAACTAATATGTGACAAGATTTTTTTGTGCAAGTAACGTTCATTGCTCCACTTTGTGTTCAAGAATGTATGGTAAAACCTTCAAAAGTGCAGATTTAGAACCCGCTAGGGATTGGGTATGTCTGCCTTACCGCCATTTCAGAATAAATTATAAAAATACAAACACAGGCGCCTGTTTGTGGGGCCAGGGGTGCAATAGCTTAGCTTTTTTTTTTCCAAACAAGGGTAAAGTAAGAATCTATCACTATTTTGTAATTGTTCAGCTTTCTCTCTTCCCGTGAATCTAGCCTGCATCAGAATCCCTAAGCACCAAATATGAATTCAAAAGTTCCAGATTCAACCTCTTGTTGATAAACTTCTTAACTTTCACAGTTTTTTGCATGGTGGAAAACGTAAACTCTCGCACCTTGGCCCCAAGCCCTCAGACCGATTTCCCCAACCCAACAAAAGCACGATGAGATATGATTAGTTGCATTTCTTCCAAACAGTTCAGAGCGAAGCCCTCGTGCTAAAATTATGTCAAAAGCTTCTACCCAAATGCCCCCCATCACTGAGGAAAACGGCGACACTTCAAAAGCAAACTACAAATAGTGCAAAGTAATTTAAGAGAACCTTCTGCAAACAGGAAGAAAAGGACAAAGGATTTAATTTTTTGAAAAGGTACAGTAATTGCAGATGGAGCTTTTTCAAGAGAGGGTAGCTCACAAATAACCTGTGCTAATTCAAATGAACCAATTCTAACTACATGCATTTCCTAAAAATTAAAATTTAAAATATTAGTGGCTGCTAGCGAGATATTAGCCCGATTCCTAAAAGCAGCCAGCAACTTGGAAAATAAAGTATGTGGCTGCCAGAGCTCGGCAATTTCTGGTTTCACGCCTGCCCGACCTCCCGACCTGCCCGCGGGCAGGGTGGGAGAGAAATCCGTCGCATCCGACGCTGGAATCGTCGTCACCATCGTTGCGGCACGGCGAGCGTTGCGGGCGCGCCCGTGGAGGCATGGGTGTGAGCGAATCCGAGCGCACACAGCGGTGGGTGCGATTTGAATTTTTGATTTAAATACGTTACGTGAGACACAAATTGGGCTCGTATTACTGCACATACGTCGATGTGGGGCCGGGGTGGAAAAGCATTGTTTGTTTCACCCGCCAGAAAATGTGAGAGTTCAGATATTTACCACGGGGAAATTGAATTTGAGAATTTGGAATTCATATTTGGATTCCGAGATCCTGCTGTAGACACGGACGCCAGAGTAGGATACAATTGAATAACAGAAAAAGAAAAATAGGAGGCAAATTATTACTAATACAATTGTTGGGGAAAACTCCTAAGCTTTTGCGCCCTGGCCCCACATCGATGTATGTGCAGTAAACTGAGCCCACAAATTGAAGGTGGAGGAGTGCGGTACTGCGGATTTGAAAGGGAGGGATATTTATAGCAATGTGACTCGTCGCTGATCGCGGTGGGTGTTCGTGTCTTAAGCCGCCGCGCTTCTTCTCCTCCTTCTTCACTTAGCTTCACAGCTTCGTCACCTCTTTGCTTGTCTGTCGCATTTTTTGAGGTTCAGTCTCTCTCTCTTTCTCTTTCTCTCTCTTTTTCTCTTCTTCTCTGTGTCTAGATTCCGGTTGTGATGGCGTCGACAATGTTGCACACACAATCTCCTAAGGCGATGGAAAATCTGAGATTCGGAAGCCCGTTTGGAAGACGAAGCCGTCTGTCGCTGGTTGATGCCTGGGTTTCCCTGCCTAATCTCCATCCGGTGCGCACTGCGGTATCGTTTACTGGAAGCTTGGGAACGCCTAAGTGTCGGTCTCGTTCATTGAGTTTAGATATTAGTGAAGCTGAAGAGTACTCGCGGGATGTTGAATGTGAGACGCCCAGAGACACGGACCACAGGATACCCGACGTGGATGTCGAGGTTTGCCCTCCTGCTCCCAAGAAGCCACGCGGCGTCAGTCGAATGGCGCTGGCATGCTCATCCTCTTACGAGAAAACTCCTCAGGATTTGAGCATGTCGCCATGTTACCTCTTTTAATTAAAACCCTGCTGAAATCTCACCGTAGGACGGCACGTGGTGTGATTATAACTGGATCGAGCTCACATATGCTTTACAGGTTTTTAGTCATGATATTTTTTTGCGTTTGAAGACGAGGTTTTGGTGTACGGTTGTGAAAGGCGTACAATGCCACCCAGACAGACATCCACATTTTTTTTTCCGGTTGCTCTAGTGTGGTGTCATTGCTACATTCCAGGTACACATCTACCCCTTTCTCACATTCGAATCACCCTTCATCATTCTCTTGGCTTTTGCCACTCTTTTACTCTTTACCTTTCTAAGTTGTTCTTGGCATTTCTTGGAACTTCGCCATTCGAACTTCTATCATAACACATTGTGTACTGTCTTGTTATGTTGTTGCAGGTCCGTCGACCCTCTTCTAATTATTCAGGGTGCATGCCCCAAATTCTTAACTAACCATTCTTTATGACTGATCCGCGAAGACAGTAATTGCTGTTGAAGCTCTGCTCTTTGTACACCCGTTGTTGGTCTAAAGAGATGCCGAGTATGTCGTTTTGCTACAAATACCAGCAAGACGGTGTTTCTATGACTTCAGTGCGGAGAAGGCGTTCTAGCTGTATGGCTGACGCACAAGAGTAAGAGATTCCAGCAGCTTTTCTACAACTCAAGCTTAAACTCTAGAAGTGCACATGACGCTGGATTGTGCCTTAGCAGAGTTGGTGCTAGTGTTGCCAAGCGCGATTTGCCGCCACTTATTCATTTACACATTATTTGAAGTTGTGTGACTGCTATCTGGTCACATGGTAGGAGCCAGGAAGGCAAGTAGAGTAGTTTTTTCTCTAGTATTGTGTGGGTTTGTGGCTGAATTAGAACACGTTATTTTGTATTCTTCTGAGAAATAATTGGCAAACCAATCATTTGTCATTCAGCATTTTGTGGGATGCTAGCATAACATTCAGTAGCCTGAAGAGAGGCTGCCTTTCACATCAGAAAAAAATCTCTGTTCTCTACAATATTGTAGCAATATTGCATCAATACTGACTACAATGGCTTCACAGTATAATATTAATGCAATACTCCAACAATATTGCAAGCAATTAAAATAAACACAATAATGTCACTATACAGTGACAAACAAAATTGAGTACTATTTTCAAGAAGTGAACTTCAAAATACAATTACAAACAATCTACATGACATTTTTTAAAACTATAAATTGTGTTCATAAGCAAATAGAGTTGTGAACTTGTATGCAAAACCATAAATCAAATTAAAAGCTATATAATTTCTTACAACCTATAATCTACAACTATATACAAGTACTCAATATTGTTCAACTTACTTCTTGAACTTCAATAATCCATCCAATAGCCTTTAGCAACCAATACAGTAGCAATTCTTTGCAGCATGCCTTCATCCAATGCCAAGCAATCCTCCTAACTAAAACTTGAGAAAACTATACACACGCTCTCACAATTCTTCAATTCCTCTTGGAGGTGTAGAATACTTATTCAATTGCTATTTCAAAAGAGCCCAAAAATGCTCTATGGGATTCAAGTTTGGAGATTGAGCAGGCCATTGGAGAAGCTCAAATGGTTGCAATTTAAGCCATCCCTGCACCAACTTGCTTGTGTGTTTTGGATCATTATCCTGTTGAAACACTAAATTGTTTGGATCCATACTATAATGCCGAATTGTAAACCACAAAAAGTTTTCTAAAATAAATTTGTACTTATGCTGATCCATGATACTTTCAATCCTCTACCAAGCTATAGGTCCAAATGCTATCATACAACCCCAAATCATGACATGTCCGCCATCGTGTTGCACTGTTTGACAAACATGCTGCAGTTGAACACGTTCTCCATCTCTACTCCAACACCAAGATCTACCATCAGAATTGAATCTATTTATCTTCGTCTCATCATTGAAAATAACTCGTTTCCAATCATGAATTATCCAGTTTGCGTATCTTTGCAAATCTCAAACATGCTAAAACGTATCTCCGTGCCAAAAAGGGTTTCTTCTGTTGCACCTGTGCAACCAAACCTTCTCCTCTCAAAGCGCGTCTCACAGTTTTTTGTTTCTTACACATTCTGCATACTAACAACATTGCATACAAATCATAAGCAAGCGCAAACATCAATCTCTTCTCACACGAACAGCAAACTCTATTACGAAAACAACAAAAACAAAAGCATCGCGCTTCGAGAAAAGCAAATAGTACTTGAACGACAAGCTACCTGAAGTTTTGGATGAATGTTTTAATTCATTTTCTGTCCACTGATCATCTATGACAAAACTCCTACTGAATAGTAGGACAGAAATTGAATCATTTGTTTTTTTTTTTACTCAAAATCTCCCATTCAAATGGTTTAATTTCTGTGCCAGTCAAACACTTGTGTAACGTTGAGCAATAGTCGCAAAGCCTTGAATTGTTCGGCCAGAAGAGCCTTAGTGAAGATGTCGGAAACATTACTAGCTGATGGACAGTACTGAAGTTGAATCTGCTGATCTTCAACTAATTCACGTGTGTAATGAAACCATAAATCAACATGCTTGTTTTTCCCAGGATCATCAGGATTGTAGGCAAGTCTGATACACGCTTGGTTGTCACAGTGAATGATAGTTGCATGTTGTTGAGAATGTCCAATCTGCTCCATGAGACGTCTGAGCCATATAACTTGTTTTGCACAATCATACAACGCAATATACTCGGCATAGCACGTGCTTGTAGCCAAAATATCTTGGCGATGAGAGCCCCACATAACCGGTCCATTATTCAAAAACACCACATATCGACTGCGACTATGTCGATCTTTCTTGTCATTAGCAAAATCGGAGTCACAAAAAGCTTGAATTATGAGGTTTGATCCCTCACCTCCATAAGTAATTCCATATCCAATTGAGCCCCGCAAGTACCTGAGAACTTTGTTTGCTGCAGAACAGTGTTGAGACGACGGGTTTGACTGGAATCGACCTATATTTGATGTAGCAAATGTGATGTCCGGTCGAGTCGTATGGCTTGCAAAGCCCAGGCTACCGTGTACTTCTTTGTAAGGATACTGTTCGTCAACTCAATCATCAACTCAATCATCAGTTATCGATGAAGTTTCGGTAAGGTATACCGTAGAGTCAGCCGGAATCACGCATGGCGCTGAATCAATCATTTTATACTTGCAAAGCTTGGATTCAATGTAGAGAGTTTGATGAATATGAACCTGATGTTGCTTACGGTTACGGAGTATGTGAATGCCAACATAAACCTCTAGATCTTCTGTCTTTACTTTAAAAATTCCCTGCATAGACGTCAGGATTGTTTGGATACGTTCAGGAGACTTGGAACAAATCAATCCATCGTCTACAAAAATGGCGAGTAGGATAGGGGACGGTTTCTCTGAAAAATATAGGCATTTGTCATTAGGACAAGCTTGTAAAGATTCTCCGGTTAGAAATGTATCAAAACACTTATTCCATACTCTACTTGCCTGCCGCAAACCATATATCGATTTTAGCAAGCGGCATATCCATGTAGGTTGATTTTTGTCAATGAATCCTTCAGGTTGTAACATGTAAATCTCTTCCATTAATTTGCCATATAAGAATGCTGTTGTAATATCGAACTGTGTGATATCATAGTCTTCGAAAGCTACAACTGCCAATACCGTGCAAATTGTATCATACCATATTACAGGAGAAAAGGTGTCGGAAAAATCTAAGCCAGGTTTTTGAGAGCATCCTTTTGCTACAAGGCGTGCCTTGAATCGCTCCAGTGATCCATCTGGTTTAGATTTGTATGAAAAAATCCATTTACATTTTATAGCTTTTCTCCCTGCTGGTAAAGGCTGTAAGATCCATGTTTGGTTGCCGTGAAGAGATTGAAGTTAGTCTTTCATAGCTATGATCCACTGTTGAGCATGAGGAGATTATATTGCCTCATCATAAGAATTTGGTACTGATGGCAAGTCAACTACCAAGCTTGAATAAGCATATTGTCTTGGAGAATATCTATCTGGAGGTCTTCTTGATCGTTTAGGTCTAGAAAGAGTTGGTGAAATTGTAATTGGTTGAGAATCTAGAACTCTGACATGTATCGGAGTCAACTCAGCTCGACCGGGATCGTTGAAAGCAGGTTCTACCAAATCGATATTCTAACTAGCTCCAGGTGTATCTGGTACATTGGTATGTCGGTGAGCAAGTACCTGTGGGTTATGACTTTCAATATAGTAAGACGAACGGCTAGGTTTCGTAATCATGGAAGAAGATTCATCACAGATGATGTCTCTGGAGATTATAACTCGATGCTTGCTCAAGTCCCATACCCTATAAGCTTTAGATGTTTCAGAATATCCAAGGAACAATCCTTTTGAAGCCTTCGGTTGTAATTTAGTCTTGATATCACTAGGTATGTGGAAATAAAGAAATGTTCCAAAGCCTTGCATATGTGTAACTGAGGGTTTCAAATCTGTAAATATCTCAAATGGCGTTAATGTATGAAGTAATCTGGAGCCAGTTCGATTGAGCGTATAAATTGAGTATTGAACTGCTTCTCCCCAAAATTTGAGAGACAAATGTTGGTCATGAATGCAACTTCTGACCATCTCCATAATTGTCCTGTGATCACGTTCTGCCACACTATTGTGATCACGTTCTGCCACACTATTCTGCTGAAGAGTATAAGGTATAGAAAGCTCATGGCGAATGTTTTCGGACATAAGGTAGCCTTGAAAAATCTTGCTGACGTATTCACCTCCATTATCGGTTCTCAAAATTTGTATCCGATAATGAGTAATTTGCAATACTTCTTGAAAAACTCTTTTAAAGCATTCCACTGCTTCAGATTTTTGCTTGATGCAAAAGGCAAATCTGTAAGAAGAATGATCGTCTTTAAACAAAATATAGTAAAGTGCTCCTCCGTAAGATATTTCTCCCGTAGGCCCACAAATGTCGCTGTGAAACATAACTCCAGGGGTGTCTTCACGATGACGATTGATGTTAACTGGAAATGACATACGCGAATTTTTGCCGAGAATACATCCCGAGCATAAATGATTTGAATCACTCCCAGGAGTAATGTGAAGGCCAATAACCAAACCTGTATGCACCATCTTCTGGATCATATCATAATGTAAATGTCCAAGTCTTCGATGCCAAGTGACCAATGAGCACGATTTTGTTGGTGCAGGAATATCACGAAAGGTACCGCAGTAAGGGCAGTATTAAGGGAACTTGGAATCTCAACGTCAATATTGAGGATATATATTCCTTGAAGAAGATGCCCAGTCATGATGATCGATTTGTCTTTGATAAGATAACATGTTGTATGATCGGCTTGAAATAGCAAGTTCTTCTGATAAGCAGCTCTAGTTACAGAAAACAAATTCTGTCCCAAGCCGGGAACATAAAGAACATCTTTTATAACAGCAAATACTGTAGAGTATGGTAGGAAAACTTTGATCTTAATATCGCCAATTGCCGTTCCAAAACACACTTTGCCGCCAATAGCTAAGATGGATATCTTTTGATTTTCAGGTAGGGAGCATAATGTCGTGAACCAAGAAGCTTTATCAGTCATGTGACGAGTTGCTCCTGTATCCACTATCCAGGATTGGGAATTTGTATGGTACTGAGGAGAATTTTGATTGAGGGCCATGAATGATTGTTCATATGGTAAATGTGAATCTGATTGTGGCATAGAGGGATCTGGAAATGAGACTATGCTAAGGTTTTATGGAACTAAAGGATCTAGAAATTGTGAGGAGATAGATTCCTCGGGATTTATAAATTCTGAAATATCATTGGAAAGCTCAATGCTACTGGTATATTCTAAGCCAAATGGATTATTGGTTACATGCTCTTCAAGATAGTATTGCGGGATGATGTCAGCAAAACTAGCGCGAACTAGAGTTTGAGGTAAAAAAGGATTCCTCTTACGGTGAGGACACTCATTGTACCAGTGACCGAATTCACCACAATAATTGCAGGGAGTGATCTTCTTTAATTCTAAAAGCTCTAAGGCTCTCTTCTTCTTTTCCTCAAACGAAGTAGTAGAAGTAATTGGAAAATGCGTACCAGAATGTTGAGGATGACGACAAGATGGACCACTGCAGTGATGATACGGAAGAGCTAGTCTCGGGCTGAAGTTTTGCTGCATAGGAGGAGGTCGATAAAATGATCCAGGATGTTGATTACTTCCACTAGAGAATTGAGATCTGTTATGCACAGATGAAAAGCCATGATGGGGACGTTGATTCAGTGTTCCAAGATGTTGATAACTCCCACTAGTTTGGTGTGGTCGTGGAGTATGAAAACGCTGAGCCATGAATGTTGAGGTAGAAGTACTAGCTTCTTTAATCTCCTTCTGACGAGCCCGTTTGTCTTCTCGTAGCAATAGCTTAATCAAGTTTTGTAAAGTGCGGTCTCTTCCCGGTGATAACTCCCAGGTAGGTAAGAAATTACCAAGGTATGGTGGCAGATTAGTCAAAAGTTTGGCCATCATCGCTTCATCAGTGAGAGGATGATCAGCATCAGATAATTCAGCGGCTACTTCTTCTATTTCAGCTAAAAAATCAGGTAAACTGTTTTGAGATTCTAACGTCAAAGAATAGAAACGGGCATGTAGCTGGTGAACATCCGCATCAGACTTGGTGTCGTATAACTCCCGCAAACGCTCCTAGCATGCTGCAGAAGTGCGAGTGATACGGAGAGGTTTGTGGAAACGCCGTTCGATGGAAGACATAATAATTCCAATTGCTTGTGAATCTTTATCAAGCCAATCGTTAAGAGCACGCTCGTCATCTTCTTGAGGCTGTTTCTCAATTCCTTCTACAATTCGAAGTAATCGCTTGGCCTTAAGAAGATTAATTATTTGAAACTTCCACGCTGGAAAGTCAGTGCCATCAAATCTCTCAATCCCGTGTAAGTCCCGGTCTGAAGCCATAGAAATCTCAATCAAGGATCGGATGGAATGAAATTGTAGTATTCTCTCTCACTTTAAATTGCTTGCTATTTAGTAACTTGAGGTGAAAGAAAGTTTAAGATATCGTCACATTGAGAAGTCCAATGTCCTTTCTCAACGGCTAAATGCCATGGAAAAATTATCTCATCAAAGGAAAACTCAGTGTACAAGAATCTTGAAAAATAAACGATAAGTTGTTGAATGCATTCTTTGAAACTATGATAGCAGTATCAATTACATTCTAAACCTAAGTCTCTGCATCGCTCACAATCTGAATGAGGAATATCAAGAAAGTTCATAAAAATGGATACAATCAAGCAACTTCAAGAAAATCAAAAAGAGTAGGAAAATTTGAATAGCGAATGAATCACTTCTAATTGCTCTTATCGCTCTGTAATCAGAATAGCTCTAATGATCAATGAAGAACAGAAAAACTTAGGCTCCAGCCTTATAATCTAAACCAACAGATGCGCAAGAATTTGATAGATAGCTCAAGAAAACTATGAAAAGAAGAAATAAGAGCGTGCGCTAATCAGCGTGTATACAAGCCCATAACCTTTTGTTTCTTACACATTCTGCATACTAACAACATTGCATACAAATCATAAGCAAACGCAAACATCAATCTCTTCTCACACGAACAGCAAACTCTATTACGAAAACAACGAAAACAAAAGCGTCGCGCTTCAAGAAAAGCAAATAGTACTTGAACGACAAGCTACCTAAAGTTTTGGATGAATGCTTTAATTCATTTTCTATCCACTAATCATCTATGACAAAAACGGTAATGTCAGACACAACTTTACTTGTCTCGTTTGAAAATTGTTTTGCTATCTTTGACGCAGTTGCAAGACAACTTTCAGTAAATAAGGCTGCGCAATGTCGCCTCTCTCTTGCATTAAGATGCTTTGGACACCCTCCTTTCTGTTTCTCCATCTCTCCAGCAATCTCCTTTTGCAATTGAGCCACCCACGATTGACTCATACCAACTGAAACAGCTACTTTCCATGTCAACAAACCACTTTGAAGTTGAGACAAAGCAACATTTCTCTTCTTCTCAATTACGGGAGCCATACTCAAACAATAGAAAACCCTCACAATCCTTACAAAGCCCACAGACGTAGAGTTGCAACACATCAACAACCTCTCCAAAACAAGTGCAAACACTCACAGGAACAAATTTTGAAGTGCAACGGACGACTTCGAATAATACTGAGTACTAAAACCCTAGGTGGTTCATACTCTTTGTTCTAAAGCACTTTATCACTTTTCCACCTTTTGTTTTCACACACATGAGTGGAACAAGTTGTTTTCACACTTCTATCATTCACTTTAACAATTCATGTTATCAAATGCCACATAACTCTAGTTAAAGTTGAGTTCTATGTTTGAGTACTCGGTTTTGTTTGTCACTGTATGTAAACAATATTACGTGCTATATATTAAAGCAGTATTGATATAGTAATGAAAGAGTCATACTTCAATATCATATAATGCATTTGTTTTTTTTTTTTTAATATGAAATTTAAAAAAAACAAAAAAACAAAAAAAAAAAAAAACTCCATGGGGCATGGCAAGCCACAAGCAACTAGGGGCTCTACCATTGCACCACACAATTTGTGGCAATGCCAAGACTTCCCAAGAGGTCACCCATCCAGGTGTTATTCCAACCCATGGCACTTAACTACAAAGTTCTTATGGTGTGACCACATTATTGCATCACATGACTCATATCATGCATACATATGCATCAAATTGAAATTTACCTAATTATCCTCATTCTTCTTCATTTAATTTGTAAAATCAGCAAATTTTGAAGGCCACTTTGGCATAATAAAACAACTTTCTCAGAATACCTTGGACTAAAAAAAGCTATTAAATTAAGTTAAATTTCATTTTTTTAAACCATTTCAAATTTTGATATTAGAGTTATGTACAAAATTATGAGAGATTGTTTGAAAATGTTCAAGAAAATTTCCTTTTCAACCCCTCTTAGAACTTTGTATATAATTGTTTATTGGAGGCTTAAAATGTTAAACAAATTTTTGAAAATGAAAGTTAACTTACTTAAGATCTTTTTTAAGATCAAGTTTTTCTAAAAACAATTGTTTCACTTTTCCTTAATGGCTGCCAAAGTTTAGTAAGTTTATAAACACTAAATTGTCAAAGATCAAGTTTAAAAAAAAAAATCCATTGCACAATACCCTCCAAGAAGTCTTGCAATCCCAATATGAGGTCTAATAAAAAATGTGATCATCAAATTTTCTTAAAACTATAATTAAGTTTAGCAAATTGATTGAACCATCATACTTAAATGTATAGAAGTAGTCATAATATAAGGGTCAATTAGTAAAATATAATAGTAATTTACAAAAATATAATGAATAACATTTGGGAAGGCAACACCTTCACATCCACTTGTTCTTCACCTCCCAAGGTGAAGAATGAGTCTTCTCCATCTTGGAGAATGGGCCCTCCACATTAACCCCTAAAATTCTTTTGTGTTTAGAAGCCCAAAATTCCTTCAAAATACTGTTCCCCACACAAGGGTCAAAATCTTCATTGAAACTTAGCATTTTAACAAATCCGACCGTAGGATCCTTTGGTTGACTTGCACAAGTACATTGTCCCAAAATTTCAGAATGAATATCCCCACCAATTGCAAGATCAATGTGCCTAAACTTCAAAATGTAGGCTTTTCTAGTCCTTCCAAAAGGTGAAGTTTTGTTTTTCAAACTTTTTAGAAAAAAACGCATATGTTGTATTTCTTATGCAATTTTTGCAATATGTTGGAAAATGGGGTGAAAGCATATGTAAAAAAATTTAACCAAAAAAAATTTGGATTCATTTTTACAAAAATTGTAAAAGTGAAAGGTATTGATGAATGAAAGATATAACTAATATGCTAATAAGCTTTGGAAGAATTTGAAAATTGTTTATCCCAATGGTGAGAATGCTCCAATAGACAATTAGTAACTTTATTTCTCATTTTCATTTGTAATTTTTCAAAATTGAGAGTAAACGATAACTTTATATGTTTTTTCTACCCTCTTCCTACCTTCATTGCCCGCAAAAGAAAACTCCTTGTAACTCTTACCTCATTATTTGGAATTGAGTGGTTCAATTTTTTTGAGTAGGTATCAATCTATACAATTCTATAAAAAATTTTAAAAAAATTAAATAAGAATATATTTTTTGCTGCCTGATTTGACATTGAAATTGAAAAAAACTTCTGACTTTTGCAATACTTATCCAAATGACATGAAATAAAGCTTCACATGTAGATTATGATGAATAGCATCCATCCTAAAAATTTCATGAAAAAATTCCAAATTATGAAATCAATAGAGCGTGCCTTAGTTCTCATAAAGCCCAAAGTGGGTTCCTTGGGCCTTTAGGGGTTAAAGCAAGAGTACCAAAATCCTATTCTCTTGCAATACTTGCATAGTATTGTTTTAACACAAAAAAAAAATATTGTAAATTGTATAGTTGCAATATACATTCAAAACAATTCTTAGTTAAAAATATTGTTGCAATCAATATGACAACAATACTGAATTCCTCAATATTATTTGTGTATATTTTTAGTATTGCAACAATATTGTAATTGGATAGAAATTAAAAAATATAGCAGTACTTGTGCAATACTGTATCAATACAAAATTTATCTTAATTGATTGGTTGTTTGTAATATTGATTTGAGCAAATTCTAGTATATACCAATGCTCCAGTATTGCTTCAATGGGGTTTGTTGCATCAACACTGCAAAATTATTAATCATTGCAATATTGCTAAAAGTGCCAATGTTACAATTTTGTAACAACATATTTTCAATATTGCGTCAATACTGTTGAGGGCAGAAAAGCTGTCAATACTGTATCAAAACTGTTGATGTACAAGGATGTTTTCTCGATGACTTCCCTCTCTTCATGTATCATCCACAAACTTCATCCTAACACAAATTATTATTGTTATTATTATTATTTAATAGTTTTCTGACATGCCTGGCCCCCAAATCGACGTATATGCACTAAACTGAGCCTCTCTTTCATAAACTCTCTGACAAATTCAGCCAAGTGTCCTCTTAGCTACTAATGGAAGTGGAATATTCCACACTCTTCAGTTGGAGGGAGGGCAGGCCTGCTAAGTGCTACTAAATGTTATGAATGAATCATCTTTCAGTACCTTTTATGTTTGTTTCTTCGTTGCTTATGCTCATGAGCTGCTATAATATGGTCTATTTTATCACTAGAATATGATTTGCTCCAACACGTGCATGTTAACCCCTAAATGCCCAAGCGACCAAATTTGGGTCGCAAGGGAACTTTGAAGATGGATAAAACCTTATCAAATTATTATTTTCAATATATTTTTTTTCAATACAAGTTTGTTTTGAAGTCTACTTTCAACATCAAAAATTTGATTTTGCAAATGAAAATTGATGATTTTTCTACTTGAGATTTTGTACAAGGGTGTCCACTGCAATCTTGAGTTTTTTAGTGTTGGAAGATCTTGAAAATGAGCCTCAAATACACTGGAGCTTGGAGAAAAATGCATATTAGAAATCCATTTAAAAATAATGTAGGAGTAGATTTTCAAAACTGTAAATTGATTTGAATTAGGCATGTAATGACCTTAAACCTCATATTTTTATGGTGACCAACTTTTTGGATTTGACATGTGAAACAAGGATTGGAAGATTTTAAGTCACTTTTGCAGTTTTAACACCCTCATGTTCAAACATTATAATCTTTCAAACTATAAGTGATATTGTTGTGTTTTCTTTTTCCATGAAATCTCTAACATGTTTAGTTTAAATTTGTACGGTTACAATTGAAAAAAACTTGATGAAATTCATGAAAAGGTTGATTGATTGTTCAGTTTCATGGAAAGTCCAAGAAGCCCAGATAGGGCTTGGGCATTTAGGGGTTAATGATATTTAGTTATTTGTGTTTTATTTATCAAACGGGCACACTGGTATCTCTTTGAATCTCTTGTGATTGTTGCTGCAACTTGCAATAAAAGGTGGTCTGTTCTACATGGCTTGATGTTCTGCCAACAGTTGTATCGAGGTTTCTTTCTGGAAGATTATATGTACATTTCATTACTGTATTCATGAAAATCACACAAGGTATATGACATCGCAAATGACATTCTTCTAATCGCTAAAAAGGATTGGCACTATTTGTGACAAGTGCAAAATGCATTGTAGATTAAGTTATGTATGTATAAACACGGTTATGTTGAAAATAACAAGAATTTTTGCATATGAATGACTAAAATTTTAGTGTGCATGGTTGAATTTGGCCAGATTTAAAAAATATCATATCCAAATTTAGCATTCTCATGAAAGCTCAATTCCTCCTTACGACAAAGGTTATCTTCACTCTATGTCTCAACCGTCGAGTTTCAATTTACTTGAAAGAGCCTATGCAACAACAGTTTCTAGGAATTTTGCTCCAAGAGTGGGTGCACCAAATATGGAGACTCAACTTGGGAGCCAAAAACAGTTATGCATTGATTTTTAGAATTTTTTTGTATATCTTTTTTGCTTATAAGACATTAGCATTTGAATATAATGAGATTATTGTCATTGGAGGCTCTATAAAACCTTGCAAAGAACAAGCTTAGTTTCTATAAAGACTTGCCGCATCTTGCCATCATGTTCTAATACTCTATAGAGTAAATAATCCATCAATTAAGATTGGGAAGCTTTGTGTGCTTAACCCTTAAATGCTTGCGGCACCAAATTTTGGTGTCAACAATACTTTGAGGTTCAATGAACCTAACTAAGTTTCTATTTTTAGTATTTAGTATTTTGGAGTTATTTAAGTCTATTTTTAGCATCAAAAACCCAATTTTAAAAATTATTAATTATGATTTTTTATTGAAGATTTTATGCAAGGGGTTTTGACTTTCCATAGTATTGAGAGCTCTTGGAAATGAGCCTCAAATACACTAGATCTAGAAAATTTTACACTAGAAATTCATTATAAAAATTGTAGAAGAGATTTTGAAAAGCCATGAAGTGATTGGAGTTATGTATGTTATGTCCTTTAACCTCATATACTTTTGGTGACCACATGACATTCAATAGCTTGAAGAGAGGTTGCCTTTCCCTCTCTTCAAGTATCATCCATGAATTTCAACTTGTCAAAAAATAAAAATAAAAATAAAAATAAAGAAAAAAATAAAAATAAAAATAAAGATAAAAATAAAAATAAAAATAAAGATAAAAATATAAATATAAATGTAAATATAAATATAAATAAAATAAAATTTTGACACATTTGGCCCCCTTAATGTGTGTGCACTGAACTAAGCCTCCCTTTCATAAACTTTGACAAATTCAACCAAGTGTCCCCATAGCTAAAGAAGGGTGTGGAATGTTCCACACCATTCTCTTAGAGGGAGGGCAGCCTTTACTAGTGCTACTAAATGTTATGCAATGTTCTTAATTCAACATGTGAAAAGGATATTGAAAGATTCCAAGTCATTTTTGCAGTTTTAACACCCTCATGATCAAACATTATAATTTTGCAACCCATAAGTGATATTATTATGTTTTCTTTTCCTATGTGATCTCTAACATATCTAATTTAAACTGGTACGCTTACAATTTTAAAAATTTGATACAGCTTATTAAAATGTTGGTTTTTTGTTTATTTTAGAGCAAATTCTTGGAAGCTCATAAAAGGCCTCAGGCATTTAGGGGTTAACTTTCTTCACCGCAAAAAAACCTAAAGTCTTTGTGAACCTTGGTATGAGGACCCCTAGAAACAATTAAATTGGTACTATTGAAAATCACTCATAACACATGATAATCCTAAACTAGCGGCACAACCAAAATTTGTTGTTTCAAAAAACGTCTCCATCTTGTTGTGATAGAGCTACAAACTCTAAAGAAAGTGTTGGAAATAGAAAACACAACAAGGACACAAAAAAGATATGACAAAGTATGCAAGGAGAAGAAGTAACAAATGTTATTATCCAAGTAGGGTTTGTCTACTATATACAAGGAAAGACCAAAAATAGGATGTAAAAGTCCTTCTCTACTATTGGTCCATGGAATCCCTTTACTAAAGTAAACTCCAGTGAACTCTAGTTAACTATGTGGAGAGCGTATTAATAGAATACTTATCTCAATACTCCTCTTTGATTGACACATAGTTGTATGTATACCTAAACAATAATGTTCTATATGATAATTCTTGTAATCTTGTAAGATATACAGTTGTTGCCTCATTAAAACCTTATCCGAGAAAACCTGTTAATGATCAAGGATAAAACAATAGATGAAGGAAAAAGAGTACAACACCTTCAACAATCCATTCACATGGTAAAATCCAATGGGAAAAATCCATGGAAAAATGGTAAAGGTTACTACAATACAAACCCATTGAATCTCTTGTTCCAAAGTATTGAGTTGCCGCATTCCAATGCCATGAATAAGTCGGCGATGTGTACATAATGGAAGGGCTTTGGTGAAGAGATTTGCAAGATTATCTGCCGATATGACTTTCTTGATTTCAAGTGCTTGCGCTTTAATCAAGTCATGGGTGTAGCTGAAGTATTTGGGATCAATATGTTTAGTCCGATCACCTTTAATAAAACCGGCTTGCATTTGTGCAACACAAGCACTATTATCTTCATATAAAATAGTCGGGGAATCATTATATGGTAATCCACAATTTGTTTGAATAAACTTATCAATGGATCTCAACCAAATGCATTCCCTAGAAGCTTCATGTAAAGCAATAATTTCTGCATGATTAGATGATGTTGCAGTTATTGTTTGCTTTACCAATTTCCAAGATATAGCAGCTCCATGCCTTAAGAAAATATAACATGTTTGAGACTTGGATGTTGCAGGATCAGATTTATAACCAGCATTAGTATATCCAACCAATGTAGGATTCATTGATTTAGAATAATACAATCCCAAATCTTTAGTCCCTTGCAAATAACAAAGAAGATGTTTAATACCATTCCAATGTCAAAGTGTTGGACGGGCATTATGTCTTGCAAGTACGTTAATTGCAAATGCAATGTCAGGCCTTGTAGATGTAGCCAAATATAAAAGGGCTCCGACCGTAGCGAGGTATGGATATTGTTCATCCAATGGTTCCTCCTTCTCCTCGCAAGGACAATAAGGTCCTTCACTATTGTTGCTCCAACCAACCATAGGCGTAGATAACGAGTAAGCATCCGTCATATTAAACCTTTTTAATACTCGATTTATATAAGCTTGTTGGGAAAGAAATATGCTACCATTTTTCAAGTGAATAATTTGCAAGCCAATGCAAAAGATAGTTTTACCAAGGAGTTTCATCTCAAACTCATGAATGAGTAACTCCGTAGCTGCAATACATGCAAATTTGGTGTCCACAAGGTTTAAATCATAAACATATACCGTAATGATTACAAATCCATGGTTATCTCTTTTAATAAAAGACATGGCAACAATAGATCATTTATAAAGTGATGCTCAACAAGGTAGTTCTGCAATTGTTGATACCATATGCGCCCAGATTGCTTAAGACCATATAACGCTCGTTCTAATTTGATACCACAATATTTTCCCAGAATATGAGTGACTTGCTTATTGTTTCGAGACTAGGTGGAACCTTCACATAAATATCATCATGAAGAGAGCCATAGAGATACACAATAACAACGTCCATAAGACGCATTTCCAATGTGGTGTGTATGGCCATTCCAAGAAGATATCAGAAAATAATAGAATCCATAACCGGTGAATATTTAGAATCATAATTAACTCCAAACTTTTAAGTGAAACCTTGAGCAATCAAACGCACCTTGTAACAAATGATTTGTCCTTTGTCATCCCGTTTGCGCACAAATATCAATTTGTATCCAAGAGGCCTAGAAAAAAAATTATTAATAATTGGTCCAAAAACTTGTATCTTATGCAAAGAAACATACTCCTCCTCAATAGCAGCTTTCCACTTCATCCAATCAGAGCGACGCATCGCTTCATCAATAGTCATTGGTTCAAGGTCACGTTTCTTGCAAAAAAGATTTTCTGCAGTCATACAAAATAAATGTTTCATTTATGTCAATGGTCGATCTGTCCCAAACATCATGTGTATCACAATACATCATAGATAATTCAATATTTTGCTTGGGAATATTATGTTCAAAAGCAAGATTTTCTCCCTCAGGAGTCGCAAATCCCATAAAAGTAGAAGTGGTTGCTGTAGGAGTAGTTGAAATAGTCTTGCGCTTGCGTGGTTGTTTATCAAGTCCACGAGTCTACTTGTCCACCAATTGCAAAGTTGGAGTAGAAATGGTTTCTGGAATTGAAACTTGAGCAAGGAGATTTTGAGCTTGACTTAATGGAGTCTTGGTTATCCTTGGTACATCATTGAAACCATCAGGTGTTTGATCCACAATCTTTTGCAATGCAGGATTTTAACAACCTCAGTTTCAGCCAAAGATGTTCAAGGATCAAGATTCAATGTAAATGTTTTAGGTGCCTTAAATATAATGCTCTTAGAATGCTCCTCAATAGATGTTCCTCCTTGAATAGATGCTTTTTCATGAGTAGATGCTCCTCCCTGAAAAGATGGAAATTTATCCTCTTCAAATTGACAATTGGCAAAATGAGCTTGAAGCAACGTACAAGTAGAAAGATTGATATAACAAATAATGCTTGGAGAGTCAAATCCAACATAAATGTCTTCTTGTTGATGAGCTCCAATAGTATAACGTTGGGGTTCTAGAACTAGAATCCATACACAACAACCAAACATTTGCAAGTGAGATACATTAGGAATACGCCTTGAAATAAGCTCTTGTGCAGAAGCATTCTCCAAAGAAGAAGGGCAGAGTTGAATCGAAGCTGCTGCATGTAAAACTGCGTGTCCCCACATAGATGCTGGCAGGTTTGCATGAAGAAGCAATGGTCTTGTAATAAGCTGAATCCGTTTGATAAAAGGTTCTGCCAATCCATTTTGAACATGTTCATATGGAATTGAATATGTCAAATCAATCCCTGTTGCAATACAATAGTCTTCAAAGGATCTTGATCAAAAATCCCGAGCATTATCCAAACACAATGTCTTGATTAGATAGTCAAGGAACTGGGCCTTGAAGCAGATCAACATTGATAATAAATTGGCAAAAGCCAAATTTCTTGTTGATAACAACGAGACATGTGATTGCTTGCCTGATGCATCAACCAAAACCAAGAAATATCGGAATGATCCTGATATAGGATTTATTGGACCACAAATATCACCATGTAGCCTTGCACCAAATTTGCATGTATTGCAGCTACGGAGTTACTCATTCATGAGTTTGAGATGAAACTCCTTGGTAAAACTACCTTTTGCATTGGCTTACAAATTATTTACTTGAAAAATGGTAGCATATTTTTTTCCCAACAAGCTTATATAAACCAAGTATTAAAAAGGTTTAATATGACGGATGCTTACTTGTTATCTACACCTATGGTTGGTCGGAGCAACAATAGTAAAGGACCTTATTGTCCTTGCGAAGAGGAGGAGGAACCATTGGGTGAACAATATCCATATATAAAAATTCTTTGACTGCAGCAAGGTATGGGTTTTATTTATTCAATGATTCCTCTTCCTCCTCCTCGCAAGGACAATAAGGGTCATCAATTATGTAGTTAGTAAAATAAAAGATTTACCTCTTAAGCAAAGAAGCATGCTCCTCCTTGATATCAACTTTCCGCTTTAACCAATCAAAGCAACACATTACTTTGTTTATAGGATTGATCATCTTTATCACTATGTCTAACAAGACATGGAATTATTTTCTTGTACAATATAGAACCTAAGTAGGCCAATAGTCCATGCCTAGTTGAAAGTTTTTGCTATCTTTTTAAAATAATACAAACCAGATACACCAGGTGGTCGGATTGCAATCTGGTACAAACCACTTGCCCATAGCAAAGGCTGTTTCCACAACTTTATCATTAGGTGGTTGGACCACAATCCAATACAAACCACTTACTGCAGCAAAAGCTTTTTCACAACTTTATCAAGTGGTCAAATTGCAATCCAATATAAACCACTTGCTACAGCAAAGATTGTTCCCACAATTTTAATATTATGTCACATGACCCACTCGGAACTTACATTTGTAGCAAGAATGCATCTCTAACGGATGCTTATCATTGTTGTTAGTAAAATAAGCAAAAACAACGTTTTACAAAACACAATGATAAAAATTAGAAGTACTTGTAGTAGGAGGTTGGTCAGAAACAACGCACCTTGTTAAGTGTTCCCATAAATATGTGCTTTTGCGATTCTTGTTCATGGAAGGTAATTGCTCCCGTCAACCTCCAATTGTGCATAGAGAAGAGGTTGAAGCACTAGTGTCTCAACATTACGAGTAGTTGTTGGCACTATAATAGATGTGGCAGCAGAAGAACATAAAGTAGCCATGAAAGATGAAGAACTGTACTAATAAACTCCCTCAAAGAGATTAAAGCAGAAGAGCGTATTGATAACGTGTTGGATAACACGTTAAGCTAGGTAGTTAGAGCTTCGTGTTGATAATGTGTTGTAATAGAGCTACAAACTCTAAGGAAAGTGTTGGGAATAGAAAACACAACGAGGACACAAAAGAGATATAACAAAGTATGCAAGGAGAAGAAGTAACAAATATTATTATCCAAGTAGGATTTGCCTACTATATACAAGGGAAGACCAGAGATAGGATGTAAAAAATCTTCTCTACTAGTGGTCCATGAGATCCCTTTACTAAAATAAACTCCAATGAACTCTAGTTAACTATGTGGAAAGCATATTAATAGAATACTTATCTCAACACATCCTAGAGTTCTTTTCCAACTTGGTGAGAAACTAGTCCAATTAGGATACTTGGAAGCACGGTGTATTGCCAGAGAAAACAAACCCCAATCCCCCTAGCATGTACCATCATGCAAATGCTCTTACAACTCCACAATGTTGGGGAACTGACATTCATATGCAACTTGACTAGTTGGGACTAGGGGAAGGACATGGACCCATACAACTCAACCACTTGATTAGAGCAGAGCCACTAAGCCACTAGTCCGGCAAAGGTTTTGTTTCCTTTCATTTCCATAAGCCTGTTCCTTCATCTGCAATTAATTTTTGGATATTTTCTTCCTTCATTTGTAATGCATTAGTAATTAATTTGAGGGTATCAATGCTACATTCTAAATGAAAAAATTTATTTAGTATTCTTTTGAGAATAATGAAACACTTGGATTGAGGAGGTTTTGCACTAAAAATTATATGTAAATCCATTTGTAGCTTAAAAAACATAGTGAAGCTTTATATTTAGATTTTCAAACATTCTTACTTTAGATCATGTTTGATAAGCTCAAAATGTTTATAATACAGGGTTGGAGCTAGATGACATACGTTTTTGTGGGATAGAGGTGAGAAACCTCATATTTTTTCCAAACAAGGATAAAAGTAAAGAAAATTCCCCTCATGTTGGAGTTGGTGAGTATTGTCCTCCTTGATTCTAGATTAACCCCTAAAATTCCTTCGTGTTTACATGCTCAAATGGCTTGAAACCAACCGCTCTCAATAAAATGATTAGTAAATCAAATTTTTGAATTTTTTTTCAACAATTCAATTGAAAGATCTATTTTGTTGCTTACTTACATAAACCCTCTCAAAATTTCAGACTTTGTAAAGGCATACTTTGGTAGATAATAACACTCAAAGTAGGATCAAATTTTTTTTGGAAGCTTCTCAAAAATGTCAATTTTTATTTTGGTCATCCAAAACGATATCTTCTAGTGTATGAATTTTTTGTGCAATTTGGATTTCTTGTAGAGCATAAAGTTGGCTATATGCCTCACAAATTTCATGATCATCCAATGCTTGCAACATAGTGGAAAAAATTGGAAGCGGGAACTACTTCCTTGACATTGTCATTACACTAAGAAAACTTCACTAAAGAGATTCTCATAATAATAAATCTCAATTACAAGATCCATAGGGTGTAAACCTAGAATATCATGTTGAATATTTGCCAAAGGAATTTTCTTCTAAAAATAAAAGTAAAATAGAAGTTATTACATAGTCAAGGAGAGTTGATTGCAAATTTTGCCCATTGCCCAAGCCATCGTAAAGTGCTTTTGAACACTTTGTGGACAACACCCTTCCCAATCTCTTTGTTTTTTACTTTTTTAGGGATGCTTGTGTTTACACCTAAATCACATATGCTATCTTATGTCACTCAAAAATTATTCAATTCCAATTTTTTTAGGAGGGATGCAAGCCTTTCAATATGAGCACAAACACCCTTGTTTTCATACTCTTATCTCAAGTATTTACCCAAAAAATGCTTGCTTGAATATCCAAAAAGCCCAAAGTTGGCTCCTTGGTCCGTTAGGGGTTAAGTAAAGATTTTTGATGTGAAATGTGAATCCAAAATTCCCAAGTTCCACCTCCAGATGGTAAATATCTAAACTCAAGGGTGGAAAAGATGAGATTTTTCACCATGGCCCCCACAAAATGACATGCCATCCAACTCTAGTAGATACATAACATTGTTAACTCGGCTATATGCCTCCCCCAGACATGGAGGGATATTCCCCCCATATTCCTAGGGGGAGACTTTAGTTATAAATCAAGCGATCTCATTAGTGAGGGCCACAGGGCTCATTGGTGAGGGCCACAAGGCTCATTGGTGAGGGCCACAGGGACGTAAGGCCATTTGCTGGGGGGCCCTCTTATTGGGGAGAGCAAAAGGAAACCTCCCGGTGAAGGTTAACCCCTAAAGGATTGAGTCATTTTTTCAGTGAAAATCACTCAAAATTGCCACTTTTGGGGGGTTAGTAAGTAGGTAATTTTTTTTTAATTTGGGAAATCCAACCATAGGATCTTGCCCTAGACTGGATTAGGTACTTGTGGGAAAAAAATTAGGTCATTCCGGATGGATATGAGTGAGATATTTACATCTAAAGTGAAAAGAAAAGTTTTTTTCATGCTGCCGCAAAATTTCAGAAGCCTTTGACCATTCTTACATGAAAATAATTGCTCTACGCAACTTTGCACTTTATTTTTTCCATGTAGGAGATTAGGTTAGCTATGTGTGGGAGAATTTTGAAATCAATTGGAACTACACAACACATAGGAAATTAGTAAGTAAAAAGAAGTAGAGAATGAGTCAAATCACTAAACTGTTAAGAATTTAATTATTAAAATGAAAAATTCAAATCCCAATAGTCATAATGTTGTGATAAACAATCTACATCCTTTGGTTTTGTTGTTTTTCTAAAATAATAAAAATTGAGTAAAACAAAGGACTTCAAAGTTTATTTTAGAGTAGAGATTCCATAACTGCTTGCAAACAAAAACTCCTCATAACTTTCATGTCATTGATTGAAATTGAATGATTCAAAGCTTCTCACCTATAAAAAAATCTAAAGAACTAATTTCAATTTTTAATTTTAAAAAAAACTAATTTTTAAAGAAGTTTTAGGGCTGCCCGGGCGGGCAATCCTCCCTTGCTTTTCAGATTTTCATGCATAACTTCTTCAATAATTGTTGGAATGAGGAAAAAATTAGATGCCTGCGTAGATCTTTGAATTCCCCACCTTTGATAAAAGTTTCAGATAATCACACAAAGTAGCTTATCCAAAGGTACATGCCTGAACTCCCACCTGTCCCCTGAAGGGACAACAGTCCTTAGGGGTTAACAATGTTATGTAGGTAGGAGGCTCATAAACCGTCCAAGCCCTAAATCCGTCCGCCTTCTCAAATGTACTCCTTTTGTACATGCTCTTTTTCATAGGTTTCAACAATGTACAAGAAGTGTACATTTGAGGAGGTGGGCAGGTTTAGAGCCCTATGCCGCCACTTCAACTTCAAATTTTCATAATTAATTCCACAAAGCTCCAAAAAATATGAAACAACTTGATTTAGATGCCACTTCCTCTTATCTTTCAAGGAAAATTTATTGAAAAAATATCTCAAGAAGCTTCACCTCCCCAATTTCAGCCCTTAGGGCATCTTCCATGCATTCATTGGGAATGGAGTGAATTTGGGGTGCCACTATCATAGACTTTCTTCATTAGGCATGATTTGCCATGTTGTTTGTCCTTTAGCTATCTTTCAATGGACGTTATTTTGATTGTCTAGTTTCCAATACCATGTGTTATTTTATTTATTTGATGAGTTTTTGTATACGCTTCCAATGATAGTAATCTCATATTCTAATTATACACCAATCAAAAAATAGCAATTTTTTTGCCACCCCATTCCTAGTGAATGCATGGAAGATACCCTTAGAGCATCATCAATGTGCACACTGCGAATGGGACTCAGAAGTAGCTGATCATGCGTCGCTCCCCGCCCCTTAAGTATGCAGTTTCTTTCATCGACCAGATCCTCCCAATGTTGACGCAACTCCCGTCACAAATTTAAGCACGGTAGTAGAAGAATGTAAGTACTTGCAAGTTGTTGTTGGGAAATTGCAGGCTATTGCAAGCTATTGTAAGCCATCACAAGCAACATGTCACTCCGTCAGCAAATGCAGTGTGCATTGGGAAAACGAGCTAGGGCACGGGAAAACAAGACAATATGCCGCTCCAGGAGGTGGTTTTAACGGGGCCAGATCCGGCGTTTCCGTTCCGGTGGCAACGTTGGAGTCCTAAAAGTACCTATAGTTCCCGTTAAAGTGGCCCCCACCTAGAGAAATGCAGGACCAGCCCATTTCCAGTGCACACATTGATGATGCTCTTAGATGGTCGGTTTATGAGCCTCCTACCTTATGATAGGTGAAGGGCTAACAATCCTAGATTCCTAGTATGACAGTTCTAATGATGCAGAGATGGATATGCTGTAGGCTTACATGCTTGGTTATTTGAGGTTTGCACACCTGCCTCAGTGCCTCCTGCCCATGTTGATGTAAGGTAGGGGGCTCAAATTTGGAGCAGGCTCAAATTTGGAGCACCTCCTCAAATGTATTCTTTTTGTACACCTTGTTTTTCATAGCCCTTCAACAATGTACAGCTCATGTACATTTGAGGAAGTGCTCCATTATAGAGCCCTATGGCCTTTCCACTTCAAATATTCATAACTAATTCCACTAAGTTCCAAAAAATATGAAACAACTTGGGTTAGATGCGGATTCTTCTTGTCTTTCAAGGAAAGTTTACTGAAAATCATTTCAAGGAGTTTCACCTACCCAAAATTCAGTTTCAGCCCTTAGATGCTCCATTTATGAGCCTCCTACCTTACTGCATGCCATGTTGATGTGATTTTTCCAGGAACAATAATGCAAAAGTAAAAATATATAAGTAAAATAATAAAATAAAAAGGGCTTAAGGTAGACGGCTCATAAACCGTGCACCATCTTAAACCGTGCAGCTTCTTAAATGCACCTTGCACATACATGTTGTTTTTTATAGTTTTCAGTAATGTACAGGCAGTATACATTTAAGAAGGTGCATGGTTTTAGAACCCTATGACTTTTCACTTCAAAATCTCATAACTAATTTTACAAAACTCCAAAAAATATGAAAAAAGTTGGGTTAGATGTCAATTCCTCTTGTCTTTCAAGCAAAATTTACTTAAAAATATTTCAAGAAGTTTCACCTCCCCAAAATTCAGTTTCAGCCCTTAGCTGCCCGGTTCTTGAGCCGTCTACCTTACTAACTCTCTGGAGTAACTTACAAGTAGTTGATTTACTAGTCAGTCGTAAAGAAACTCACTTCCACTACAGTTTAGGTAATAAAGAATGCATGTTTCTGAAGTTTGCATGGGGCATTATTACGTTGGAAGTATTTGGACATATCCCATTGATTTCAATTTCAGTTTCAGTACAACTACCCAACTAATACTTTTGTGGTGGAATAAGAAAATACAGGTGAGGTGGTGTAGATGTATTTGTCAGATCCTAGATATATTTGTCTGGAATTGATGGATGATTTGGTGCCTTAACCCCTAAAGGCCCAAGTGTCCATTCATCAGCCACTTGAGAACTTGGGTAGGGTCATAGGGAGTCAATTTTTATTGGATGTTTTCAAAATTGTTACACAAGGTGTAAATATATATCCCCCAAGTGGAAATATAACTTTTTCCCCAATCAGATGCTCAGTTCAAAGTCATGCTACCCAAACAGATTTGGGCAGTTTGGGCATCTTTGGAGAATCTTATGCTAAAACTCTTATCAACTTTTGAAATTTGGCAAGTATGTAACTAAAAAGAACATGGTGTACAATTGTCAAAAAATAAAATAAATTGAGCTCTCACATCACATTTAGAAGGGAGTCAAACTTTGTTAACTATGTTTGGGTAGTTTCATGAAAAAATGTATTCCTCTAACTTCAGGGCCTTTTATCTTTCAATTAATAAATCCAGAGCTCTTGGATTTTTTTTCAAACATTTCAAATGTTTCCCTCTAACTTTTCACCATTCAGATTTCAAATAAAAGATGTCAGTGCACAAGAAATCATGAAAGAATAACTAATGTATTGCTAATTCACTTAACCTCCTTATATTGCAGGGCAATTTTGAGTAAGCTAGATTCATAGTACTCTCTTGAAACTTTTCATAAAAGTACCTAATAAGATTTAGATATTAGTGGAAAAAAAAACTTTAATTCATGCCGACCAAAAATTTGACTCCAAGGAGGCTCAAAGTGTGCTGACCCATTTGGGCAGGGACAAAATTTTTTTTTTTATAAATTTCAAATGCTATAATTTCAATCCGTGAGGTCAAATGGACTGAACTTTTTTGCACTTAGTACTAAGTTATTTTACAACAGTAATGTACGATTGAAATTTCAAAAATAGTTTTCAAATTAAAATCCACATCAACCTATTCAAAAAACATAAATTTTGACAATTTTAGGTGAAAACACCCCTTGGGCCTTTAGGGGTTAAAACTTGAGTTTCCATTTGGGGAAAGAAAAATTAACCTGCATTCTTGTATTGGTATCCTTTATCATTAACCATGTAAGGACCTGCAACCATATTTTGGTTGCAAGGAGTGGTTTTTGGTTTATAGATTGAAATCATTCAATTACTTGGAATTTAATCTTGAAGAACCCATGCAATCACAAGATTTTTGCATTCATTTAAAAAAATAACAATGGAATCCAGTATGTGAGGTCACAAATAATGGTGTTTACATAACATGGCTTTTGTATCCATTTTTTGTCAAAGATGGATCTAAGCAACAACACAATACATCAAATAAGCAAGAAGAGTGTCAAATTTCAATTTCACAATCCTAAAAATTTTCAAATTGCTTAAGAAATATGCTTGTATTGTTTTCCTATACAATAGCAATATAATTGTAGTATTTGAAGATCTATTGAAATGGTGTTGTCATTTCATCTTTAAAATTTTTCATCCTACATTTAAGGTCAATTCTTGACTGTTTTCACCAATTGGATTTTCCAAAATAATTATCAAATTTCTTGTAGAACCGTTTTTGGGTAGCAAAGAAAGTAGGTTTTTTGACCCTTTTTGTCCACTTAGCTACACTTTGTGATTGCTATTTTTGTTTATTTTGTGTGAAACTAATCTTGTTGGAAAGGTGGGAAACCCTGCTTTTTAGAAATGTAAGGCTCTTCTCAATCAAAGCTTGCATGAAGCATTAACATTCAAAACCACATAAGCATGAAACGCTAGAGATTTTCCGCATACAGCTCTGTCAGTCATTATAGTATTTCACCTCCAACGGTAGTTCTAACTGAAATTTTGTTGTGCACATTACATACAAAAAAAAGTCCTTTGCATTCACAAGGTTGGATTATTCAAATTGAGTCCATATTTGATTCAATTGCATATCTAAGCTTACGGCCCTTGTTTTTAGTGGATTTTGTGAAAATGGGTGTGGTCCTTAAAGGGTTAACCCCTAAAGGCCTAATTGTCTTTGCGGGAGACAAATGGACCTCGAGCATCTACCTATGACTAAACCAATTTTTATAAATTTTGTGAAACTTTTGAAGAAGTTGGGAAATTCAAAAATGTACTTGCACTTCTAGATTTTTCTTCATTCCAACATTTATTGAAGAAGTTATGCATGGGTTTTTGAAAAATGGAGGAGAGTGAGCAATCCAGGCAGTCCAAAAAACTTCTTTAAAATTGTATTTTTTTAATATAAAATCTGAGATTGGTTCTTTAGATTTATGTATATATGAGAAGCTTTGAATCATTCAATTTTGACTAATGAGTGAGAAGTTTTAGTTTGCGGGTAGGGATGGGACTCCCAAACCTCAATTCCTTTTGCCTATTGTAAACTTTGGTGCTTTACTTTTTTTATTGGTTTGTGTTTGTTTTTTGACTATTTTTTTTCCAAGTTGTGTAAGACTAAAATTCCTTAGGTTTCACCATTTGAATCAAAGTAATTCAGATTTTTGAGCTTTACATAAAGCCTCCAATTTTGTCTAGTGTATATGCAAATTTCATGACCTTCCGGCATTGCAAGATTTTACAAAGTATGATTCACAGCTCCAACTCATTTGAAAATTCTCCCACACTTACCTAACTTGGTCTTCTACATGGAAAAAATAAACTTCAACTTTGCGTAGAGCAATTTTTTTGATATGGGAGAGGTCAAAGGCTTATGAAATTTTTGGGCAGCAAGGGAATTTTTTTTTTGCACTTCAAATGTCAATATCTTACTCCTCTACTTCTAGAATGAGCTAGTTTTTTTTTCCACAAATACCTCCCATAGTCCTAGGGTTGGATTTTCAAAAAAAAAAAAAAAAATTCTACCTTTCTATTCATTGCCCTAGAAGTGACAATTTTCAGTGACTTTCACATAAATAAGGGCTTGGGCCTTTAGGGGTTAATAGCATTTCAACAAATCTATGTTGCAAAGCCTCTTGTGTTTTTCCGTCAAGCAATATTCAAAATTCTCTATTTTAAAGCGTTGGGTGTTAAGCATTAGATGTATGTATGTTACCCAAAATTTGAAATTCAAGCATGAAAGGAGAGAGAGGAATAGGCAAGAGAAAGGGAGGGTGAAAACTCATTGGAAAATTGAGGGGGAGAGGGAGAGAAAAAGATGAGGCAAGATAGGGTGAAAAGTCACATGAAAAGTTATAAAATTTTAAGAGAAACATTGCGCAAAACGTGTACAAGCCGTATTTGTATGATGGACTTTGTCCATGTAGTACTATTTTAAGTTGCCTTAACCTAGTAAGTTACTTGATGACTCATCACTTGACTACTCAAAGGCGCATGTAACTCTCTTAATACTTAGATTTCACATGATTTATGACTTGGGAGCCGCTTGTTTGTTTTTTTGCAACTTCATTGTTGTTGACATGCCCTTTAAAATTTATTTTTTGCAATAATTTTTCATGAAAAACTATTGTAGTCTACTTATTTATCAAGGCCAAAGAACGTAACAAAGCAAGCATGCGGACTTCAATTTCATCATCAGAAAACACATAAATGCTCTTTTTGCAAAAATAGACTAATATTGAGTTTGGGGCTGAATCTTATGTCTTTTAGCCAAAGGTTCAAAAAAGCAAGAAGGTCCAATTAGCATGATTAAAGATATGAGGTTTGAAGCAATATACATTTATATAGTGTAAAATGGTGAGAAATTAGTGTGGAGCAACCTAAACGCAATATTCGGTGTAGCTATAAGAAATGGGAGGAAGTGTACACGTGGATAATCCTATCCATTTTTGCCCCTTCCTCTAAATGCTACCTAGGGTGCGTGTTGCTCCATAAATGAAGAACCAAAAGAAATACCTGACCCATATTGCCACACTTGAAAATAGCAGCAATTTTAGAAAGTGAGCCGTTATTGAAAAAACCCCAGTAGGGACCATTCAAGATCATGAATTCACAGGTAATATTAACCCCCAAAGGGCCCTTGTCGTGGAGAATCGGTATCAAATACGGTAGCAACCAATATTCAGAAGTTTGGATCAATTGAAAATTTAAGTGTTATAATCATACATAATAAAAAGTTGTATAATGATGGGTGCATAGTTTTTTTGAAAAACTCTCAAACAACTCAAATACGTCTGTACATACGATCGCAAAGGGCTTTCAGACCGTTCAGGGGTTAAGAATACAAATTTACTGATATTTTGCACAACTTTTCCAAAAGAGTGCCATCCACTTAAGCTTTGTCGAAAGGACAAGTGGCCAATCCGATTCAAACTCACCAATGGATTTGCGTTTTAAAATTCTTTGGTCACTAGATGTGACTAGTGTCCATATTCAAACCCATTAAAAAATTCCGCAAAATGTAATTAGATAAGGCAAGTTGCTTGAATCCTGGCCAATCACTTTGAACATTGGCGTTGAACGTGACAAATTAATACGTTTTAGTTTTTCCATGTGTTGGCCTTGGGTTTTGCCAAATGCCATATTAGGGGTGGTTTTCATTAAGTGCCCCCCTCCTCATTCAAACTCTGCAAGATTGTGAAAACCTACATCAAATAGTGCATTTAGGTTGCCTTAACAATTAGGTTGCCTTACCTTGGCAAATTTACCTAATGACTGACCTTAGCCACCTACAAGGGTATGTAACTCTTGTTATGCTATAATAATTTTCAATTCTATTTAAAATTTCAGTTTCTCTACTCCCTATTTTGGTGCTTGTTGTTGTGCTCAATTTCCTCCATTGTTTATCACAATAATCACTGATAAAAGTAACTATAATCTTGATAAATAGTTGAATAGTGTGAAATGTCAAAAAATTAGTATGGAGCAACCTAAATGCACTATTTGGTGTACGCCAAATAGTGCATTTAGAACAATTAGGTTGCTTTACCTTGGTAAAGTTACCTCATGACTCACCCTTAGCCACCTAGAGAGGCATTCAACGCTTTTTATGCTACAAAATTCCTATTTATGTATAAAGTCTAACTTCCTTACTCTTTAATTTTAACATATGTTGTTGCACCCAAACCTTTGCTTGCTCCCTCTGTTGTTTATCATAGTAAATATTGACAAAAATTATTGTAATCTTGATAAATACATAAATAGTGCAAAATGTCATGAAATTATTATGGGGCAACCTAAATGCACTATTTGGTGTAGTTCAAATCCGTATCCCCACTTTGTTGGAGGTACGAAGAAATGTTTCTTTTAAATGTTTGCACAATTTATGGTGAAAAGTTATGTGCGGGACTCGGCTCCGTTAGTCTATACTCTATACCCTACTCTACAAGTCCCATTTTCTTGGCTCGAAACTTCCTCAAATGTTGCTACGTAGGCGTTTTGTTATTTTAAGCCAATCGGATTTCGAGAATTCAAATAATGAGTCTATTTCAAGTAATTCCAATTCTATGGCTGCTGTCGTGGAAGTGGAGCTTTCAGCTTTGAACTAAAATAAACAATCTTATTTTTGCAGACCTTTATTTATCTGACTACAAAGTTTTACTTTCTTTTTTTTTTTTCAGTATGCGTAAGCCATGTGGTAATGGGCAGACTCCAAATATCAGGTGGTTGTAAGATGATCCACGTAGCTGGTTTGCTGGCTGGCTTTTGATTATCACTGCACTTTCCTATCTCCGTAGTGTGTGTGTTGTTGTAGCTACTATTGTATATTCCAATTAGTGCAAATTGAAATATTATTTGTGTAGTGTATTACATGAATTATTTCAATTAGTGAGAATCTTTGAATACTGCGTGAATTTTTCAAACTAAGTTTTACCTACTTAACCCCTAAAGCACTAAGCTCAAATTTTCACCAAAAATCCGATAAACAAGCTGTCATTTCTAGTACAAGTATCAAAATTTAAAAAAAAAAAAACATTTTTTGAAAAATGTAGTTGGAAGATCTTATAGTGAGTTTTCACTATGTAGATTGTTAGATATTTGAGTTTGAACCAATAAAAAGCCATTTTTTGTCCTTGCAAAAATTTGGGTGCACTTCACAAGGTCATATTTGTATGGATGTTTTTGAAAATGGTTGTAATTTTTTAAATTTTTTCTTTAAAGCAAGTTGGGTACACACCTAAAAAATTTCAAATCATTTGGAATTGGAAAACATATGGAAAACAATAGTAAGTAAAACGAAGTAGAGAATGGTTCAAATCACTAAGTTGTTAAGAACTTGATTATGGAAATGATAAATTCCAATCCCAATGGTTGTAATATTGTGATAAACAATCTACAACTTTTGGCATTGTTTTTTTCTAAAATATTGAAAATAGAGTAAATTAGTGGACTTCAAAGTTTATTTTAGAGTAGAGAATCCATAACTACCTGCAAACAAAATCTCCTCATAACTTTCATCTCATTGATCAAAATGGAATGATTCATAGCTTCCCAAGTATATATAAATGTAAAGAATCAATTTCAAAAAACAAAATTCAAAAAATATATTTTTTGAAGAAGTTTTTTGTCTGCCCAAAGAGTAAAAAAAACTATATATCATGCAATGACTTTTCAACCATGAAGTCAAAGTTATGAAAATTGTTGGGCCTAAAAGCTACTCCTGGGACACATCATATGTGAACAAAGAAAAAAAATGAAACCCCTATTGGTAGGAAGCTGCCCAAAACTACTATGTTGCCAAAAAAGAGTATGTAGTGCTTTAGGGGTTAATATGAAATTGTGGCATATCTATTGACCTTGTTTTTTAAGTAGAGTTTTGGTCATGACCTTTAATTACCCCTCAAATAGCAACTTGGTAAACAAACCTTTATATTACACACACTCTTGAGGTGGGCTATGTGCTTGTAAGATCTCCTTGGGATTTTGGTCACTTGAGTCACACTATTTGAGATAGTATTTAACCCCTAAACGCCCAAGCCCTTTTTATTGTGAAAATCACTCAAAACTGTCGCTTTTGGGGGAGTGAGGAGAAATGTTTTTTTTTTTTTTTTTGGAAATCCAATTGTAAGATCTTTCCCTAGACAATGGGAGGTACTTACAGAAAAAAATTTAGCTCATTCTAGATGGTGAGGAGTGAGATATTCACATAGGAAGTGAAAAAAAAAGTTTTTTTCACTGCTGCCCAGAAATTTCAGAAGCCTTTGACGGCTCCTATATCAAAAAAATTGCTCTACGCAAAGTTGAGGTTTATTTTTCCCATGTAGAAGACCAAGTTAGGTAAATATGAGAGGATCTTCAAATGAAACGGAGGTGTGGATCATACTTTGTAAAATCCTGCAATGCCGTAAGGTCATGAAATTTGCATATACACTAAGTAAAATTGGAGGATTTATGTAAAATTCAAAAACCCAAATTACTTTGATCCAAATGGTGAAAACCAAGGAATCTTAGTTTACTACAACTTGGAAAAAAAAGTCAAAAAACAAATACACAAAGAGCTCAAAAAAGTAAAGCAACAAGTTTTACAAGGGGGAAAAGGAATGGAGGTTTGGGAGTCCCATACCTACTTGCAAACTAAAACTTCTCATAACTTTCATCTCATCTATCAGAATTGAATGATTCAAAGATTTCCATGTATATACAAATCTAAAGAACCAATTTCAGATTTTTATTTAAAAAAAATACAATTTTGAATTTTTTTTGGGCTGTCCGCCCTTGCCCTTTTTCAGAAATTCATGCATAATTTCTTTAATAAATGTTGAAATGAAGAAAAAATTAGATGCCCACATAGATTTTTGAATTGCACACTTTTGCTAAAAGTTTCAAAAAATCACAAAAAATAATTTAACCATAAATACCTACCCAAAATCCCATTTATCCCCGGTTGGGACAATGGGCCTTTAGGGGTTAAATTTTACAATCTAAAGCATATTGAATTAACCGAATTTATTGTGAACAACTTTTATTATTGTGCTTTACAAATTCACTTGTTTTTTTGAATTAGTGCAAGCTAGCACTATTCGTGTGGAGAGCAAGAGCTGAAAAAACTTGTGTAGTTTTTAGATAATTTCTAAAGAGATAAGAGTGTAAAGAATCTTGTGACATTAATTTGTACCCTCAACTAGGAATAGGACATATTAGTGTAGGGAGGAGTCAAAATTGAAACGAAGTAGATGGATTCAAATAGAGTATGGAACTCAATGCTTGATTTATTTGAATAGAGTTTTCAAGTTTCATTTTCTCTTTGATGCAGTTTACTTTTGATCACAAAATGGGAATAAGGTTAACAAGTATGGAGAGCTCTAAGTTTCAATGTACATTTGGATTTGTAAAGTTGAAGCTAATTAACCCTTTAAGGACCACGCGACCATATTTTGGTCGTTGGGGTAGTTTTTGGCCTATGTATCAAAATCGTTCAACAATTTGGAAATTTATCTTGAAGTATGCTTGTGATCACAAAATTTTTGCATTCATCTAAAAAATAACAATGGAATCGATTATGTGAGTTGACAAATAATGGTGTTTATATGGCATGGCCTCAAAATACGTATCCATTTTTTGTCAAAGATGGATCAAAGCAACAACACAATACATCAAGTACGCAAGAAGAATGTCAAACTTCAATGGCACAATCCTAAAAAATTTCAAATTGCTTAATGAATATGCCTGTATTGTTTTCCTATACGGTAGTAGTATAATTGTAGTGTTTAAAGATCTACTAAACTGGTGTTGTCATTTCATTTTAAAAATTGGAAATTCTACATTTAAGGCCAATTCTTGATTGTTTTCACCAGTTGGATTTTTCATAACAATTTTCAGATTTCATGTAGAGCATTTTAAGGGTAGTCAAGAATGTGGGATTTTTGACCCTTTTTGTCCACTTAGCTACACTTTGTGATTGCTAAATTTTTATCTATTTAGTGTGAAACTAGTCTTATTGGAAAGGTGGGAACCTTGGCTTTTTAGAAATGTAAGGCTTTTTTCAATCAAAGCTTGCATGAAGTCTTAGCATCCAAAACCACACAAGCATGAAAAACCAAAGATTCTCCACATACGGCCCACTCAATCATTATAATATTTTATCTCCAATGGTAGATCTAGCTGAAATTTTGGTGTGTGACAACAAACAAGATGTCCTCCCCATTTGTACGATTGGATTGTTCAAATTGGGTTCATATCTAATGCAATTGCACACGTACATTTGTCATCCTTGGTTTTAGTGGGTTTTTTGAAAATGGGTATGGTCCTTAAAGGGTTAAGTACGAGATGTTTTATTTGTATTTAGTACATTTATAAAAATGAATGGATTCATAGTCACCTTCCAAGTTTCATGTCTCATTTATCTGTTTCTAATTTTTAAATGATCTTGTTCTATAACTAGGATATCATTTACTTAACCCCTAAAGGCCCAAGCAGTGTTTATTTGGCAACATAATGATTTTGGGCAGCTCACTACTAATGGAGTTTTCATTTTTTTTTTCTTTGAAATTTTGACACATGATGTGTCCAAGGAGTAGCTTTAAAGTCCAACAATTCTCATAACTTTTGACTACATGGCTCAGAAGTTGTTGCATGATATGTTGTTTTCTTTGTTTGGTGGGTAGTTCGGGTAGATCAAAAAAATTCTTTAAAAATTAAATTTTGTTGATTTTTTTTTTGAAATTGGTTCTTTAGATTTATAGACATGTGATAAGCTTTGAATCATTCAATTTTGATTTATGAAGTGAAAATTATGAGAAGTTTTAGTTTGTGGATAGGTGTGGTTTTAGAAAGACTCCACACCTACCCACAAACTAAAACTTCTCATAACTTTCACCTCACAAATTGGAATTGTATGATTCAAAGCTTTTCACATATATATAAATCTAAAGAACCAATTTTTAAAAAAAACCAACAAAATTTAATTTTTAAAGAATTTTTTTGATCTACCCGGACTACCCACCAAACAAAGATAACAACACATCATGCAACAACTTCTGAACCATGTAGTCAAAAGTTATGAAAATTGTTGGACTTTAAAGCTACTCCTTGAACACATCATGTGTCAAAATTTCAAAAAAATAAAATAAAAACTCCATCAATACTGAGCTGCCCAAAATCGCTATATTGCCAAAATAACATTGCTTGGGCCTTTAGGGGTTAAAAAAGTTTGGATGTACCCAATTAAATTGCAAACATGTCAATTTATATAATGTATTAGGTTTTCTGTCCGTCTGTATTAGTTGTAGCAATAGAGAACCTAATCTATTATATACATAGACTTAGTGCATGCAATCCTTTTACCATATGGATAAAAAATCATGCGTGGGTAAAAAAAATCACATGGAAAAACTTGCATGGGTAATTGCATGAGTAAAAATGGCATGTGTAAAAAATTGTGTGGGTAAAAAATAAAAATTGCAAAAAAATTGTGTGAATGATTACTATGTTGGTAAAAAAGTTGTGTAGGTAAAAATTAATAGCATTTTTATAATTATTTTACTGCATGGGTAAAGTTTGAAATTGGAGTGCACAGATAAAAAGCAATAATTATCTTCTTGCTAGGAAATGGAATTTCAAATTTGAACGTCTACTTTGCATTTATTTAGAGTGTGATTTTGTTATGTACATCAAGTAATTATGAGAAGAGGATTTTGTGCTCAATTGTGGTGGAAGAGAGTTTTAGGGTTTAACCCCTAAAGCCCCAAAGTCTCCTCGGGAGACTTTCAGGATTTTGGGTAGGCTCGTGTGACCTCAATTTTGTACATGATTTTTTGAAACTTTTTATGAGTGTGTAGGAATGTATAAGGTTTGTGGGATGCAAAAAATCATGTGATTATGTCACACGGTTCACAAATTATGGGCTTTTTTTGGCCAAAAGCAGTTGAGGGACAACTTGGGCTAGGGAGAAAATATTGACTTTGAGGAGGGGGGAGCAAGAAGGGGTTGCCACATGTTGCTCTGGTGGTCCCCATTATTCCCCTTTCATTTCCAATTAGGAGGTCAGATTGGGCTTTGGGAGCTTTTGAATTTTAGAGTTTTTGAGGTTTTTAACTTTTTTTTTTGACATTTGAAGTATATGTTCATCTTCAAACACACCATTTGGATTTCCCATATCTAAAAACATGTGGTGGGAAACTTCACTCAAACATGTGATAGTGTATTTGCAAAACTTGTCATAAAGTGGCATTGCAATATTTTTTAGGATGTGTTATGTGTTTTTGATTGCCTTGAAAATTGGTGTACAAAGGTCTAACTTGGTTACCTATAAGAAAAAATTACAAATTCAAGGTCCACAGTGCAAAAAAAGTTAGCAAATGTTAGTTAAAGCCATCTGAAAATTTTCAAATGCTCATAACTTTCAATCCTTAAGGTCAAATGTCACGAAATTTTTACCACTTCTTCTTCTACAAGTGCACTATAAGATCCTATGATTAGATTTTCAAGAACAACATTTTGTTGAAATTTTGGTGAACGCAACAATAGGGACAGTTTTAAGTGGTTTTTGGCAGTAAATGGCCTTGGTAGTTTAGGGATTAAGAGGTTTAGTCAAGTGATGGAGATTGAGTTGTCTATAGAAAATGCAAATGAAGGTCAAGCTAACGAGAATATATAACACTTTACCTTGTGACTGATGCAGAGTGTGGGACACTATTTTTATCAAAAAAATTCAAATTTATTAATTTTTTTCCATATTTATAGTAGGCATCAAGTTATAATATTGACACTATGAGGTCAATTGCGTCATCAAATCTTCCAAAGCATGTTCTTAGGACACACGGGTTACAATAGTTTTCCCATAATCCATTTAAAAAGTGGTTAACCCCTAGTTCAAGTATGTGCCAAGTCACCTTTCACATGTTCTAATCAATAGTTATGTACCATGGGGCACTTTTTGCCCTCAAACTAAGTGATGTTGGGAATGCTATACAGTGAGCAAGGATCCATGGGCAGTGAGCTTGGATTTTCTGTTAGAATACTAAATTTCACCTATAATCGTATACATAGGGCCATATAATTGTTCATTTGAATTTTCATCTCTCAAAAAAAAATTTGTTGTTTTTTAGTTTTTCCAATGATTTAAAGCTCAAAATCAATTCCTGCTGAATTTTTTTTGGCTCACCGCTCATAGCTCACCATTTTACACTCACAAAATAGCATCCTCCCCCACATCAACTTTTTCACCTCTTCCAACCAATAGTATGACACGTGGAACTTTCACACTTCACATATGAATTAGTTGGTATTATAACTGTAGAAATTTAGAAGAAGGTTTAAATGTGGTTTATTGGTGGGTTTAGGGTTCCGAGCAACGTTCATGCCCAAGCCTTTTATCGACAAAACCGAGAATGGTGCACACTGCACACTGTCATATGTCTGTATGGGGTACAGATGGTACAACCAACCTCTTCCACGGCGATGCACTGGTTTACAAAGCCTTCCTTGACCCTTTTTTATTCTTGCAAATATATTTTTCTTCTGATTCTTCAATACCTGAAAACGTATGTCAATCTCTAAGGTAGTCTGCTCTAATTGCGACCCTCACTTTTAAAGAGTTCTATAGCCAATCCAAGAATGGTTCTGAGATGGTTCTTAAATGGACCCTTCTTAGTTTTAAAAGAAAAGGTGTATTTTATCGCAAGAGCCAATCATATTCCTCTATTCACTTGATCTTTTTACAAGTTGCAAGGAGACATTTTATGGGAGACTTAGGGTCACAGATAGGTGCCTACTACAAAAACTTTGAAAATTCATCAACAATTCAATAATACCTCAAAAAACATGAAAAAAATTGGGTTACATTTAGCATCCATTTCTCTTTGACGGAAAATTAGGCAAAAAATCTTCATGTCTTGAAAAGCCCATGAAAATCTAGAACAGCCCTTAAAGTGACGGTTTTAGAGCGACTACCTTACATTTACAAACCTGGATAGTTGCTCACACTGAACATTCTTGAAGAAAATCTTTACTTTTTTGGGAATTTACAAATAGGGTCACAAAAACAAAACAAAATCATAGATAGGGGCATAGTTTCAAAATAATTACAAATAGGGGTAATTCAAAATATTTTGTAAAATTTTGGTTTGAACATTGGTTGATTTAAATACATCACATTTAACATTTAATGTGATGAAACAAAATCAACCAATGCCCAAACCAAAAAAATTCAAAATTTTACAAAATATTTTGAAACTATGCCCCTATTTGTAACGTATATTTTTTTATGCCCTATTTGTAATATGTATATTTTTCGTGCCCCTATTTGTAATACATATATTTTTTGTGCCTCTATTGTAAATTCCCTTAATTGTTTTGCAGTTAGCAACTACAGTTTGAAATTGCCCTTTTTCTTGCCAGTGTGTTGTCTGGTGTTTGTCTCAATAACTTTATTTGCATTGCAGGGGTTATCAGAGCTAGCGTACAAACTCTTAGCTGGGGTCTTAGAGAATTCCCAGGTACTCATCCATAATGTTCTACGATTTTGAACATTACAAATATGTGTTTGGAAGTTTCTAAAATGGACTGTTTTCTTCCAAAGTGGACGTTCTAGTTTATTTTTAACAAGTAAAAAAAGAAACTCTTCAC
The DNA here is from genome assembly GCA_963920765.1 of Ulota crispa. Lineage (NCBI taxonomy): Eukaryota > Viridiplantae > Streptophyta > Bryopsida > Orthotrichales > Orthotrichaceae > Ulota > Ulota crispa. The sequence continues at coordinate 845,413 of OY987247.1, read as the reverse complement.
AATAACTAGAGATGGACGTCCGCAAGAAAACTATGATCGAATCTACTAAAAGTTGACAAAGATTGTGACCTAATTTACAGTATACTATAGACTAGGTCACTATCTTTGTCAACTTTTTGTAGATTCAACCATGGATTTCTTGTAGTGAACGTAATGAACATGTATATTGTTTGTCATCTTATAACAATAAAAAAGTGTTATTCATTAGATTGGGAAAAAGCGACATTTTCGGGACTGTAGGATTTTATGTTTTTTAAAAAGTATTCAAGAGTATTCAATGTTTTAATCCTTAAACAACCAAACAATTGTAGGACATAGAATGTACGTTGATATATAATTGGCATTTGCTACCAACAAAAAGTTTTAATTTGGGATCTTGGCTACTTCACTAGAACATCATTGATCTATATTCTAACTTCTTTATTGATCTCAAATGCACTAAAGGTGTGGATGCATTTCAAATACATGAAAAATACATCATATTGTAGTGCTTACTACGGGTTGCTCAGATGCTAAGGGGTTTAAAAATATAAAATCCAAAAGTCCCAAAATTTCACTTTTTCCCAGTTTAATGAATATCACATTTAAAGCTTCATTTTCATGTACCAAGGTTCAAAGTATAGGAAAATTTTCCCTTTTAAGGACCATGATCCATGTACTTCATTATTCAAGCAAATCAAGAGTGACAACACCTTGCACCAAATGAAACAAACCTCCATTCCTTAGGGCTACCAACAAGCATTATCTACAAATTAGAATTCTCAAACCATGCACAATTGACGGCAATAGCAACTAGAGCATTGACTAATATTTTTTTCTTTGTTTCTTTAAATTTCAATTGTTCAATTATGGTCCTAGTGTTGTATTATGAGTACATGGAACATGCACAAGTAATGGGCTTGTATGGCTTTCTAATTCAACCTTTGGTCTCTTCCCCAATTAACATTATAACAACATTGTGTAGAATGACTAAACAATGACTGAATTGAGTCCTTGAAGACGTGGTTTATTTGTAATATAACTTGACTTTGGAGAATGCTGAGCAAGGATCCGTGAGTAGTGAGCCTATATTTTTTTAATCAAAATATTAAATTTCACCTATAGAAGCGTACACATGAATTTATTTGCGTGCAATATAAACATTTGTCTCTTCAAAATTTTGCTTTTTTTAATCCCTAAAAGCCCAAACATTGTTTTTTTGGCAATATAGCAATTTTGAGCAGCTCACTACAAATGGATTTTTCTTTCCAATTTCTTTGAAATTTTCTCACATGATTTTTTCAAGGAGTAGCTTCAAGGTCCAATGGTTTTCAGAACTTTTAACTACATGGTTCAAAAGTTATTACATGATATATAGTTTTCTTTGTTCATTGGAAAGCCCGAGCATCTTAATCTTTTTTTTTAAATCACATTTTAAACTTCTTTTTTTTACCCTTTAAAGACCACTCACATTTTCACAAAATCCACTAGAAACCAGGGCAATAAACTTAAATGTGCAATTGAATCATATATGGTCCCAATTTGAATAATTCAACCATACAATTGGGAAGAGTACCTTGTTTATTATAAAGTATCAAGATTTCAACTAGATCTATCATTGGAGATGAAATATTATAATGATTAAGTGAGCCGTAGGTGGAAAGTTTCTATGTTTTCATGCTTGTGTGGTTTTGGATCTTACTGCTTCATACAAACTTTGCTTGAGAAGAGCCTTATATTTCTAAAAAGTAGGATTACCCACCTTTCCAATAAGACTAGTTTTGCACAAAATGGACAAAAATAGCAATCACAAGGGGTAGCTAGCTAAGTGGACAAAAAGGGTCAAAAATCCTACTTTATTTGCTACCAAAAAATGGTTTTATATGAAATTTTGATAAATGCTATGGAAAATCCAATTGGTGAAAACAATCAAGAGTTGGCCTCAAATGTAGGATGACAAATTTTGAAAATGAAATAATAGCACCATTTCAATAGATCTTCAAATACTACAATTATACTACTATCGTATAGAGAAACAATCCAAGTGTATTTCTTAAGCAATTTGGAATTTTTTAAGACTACGTATTTTGAGGCCATGCTGTATAAACATCATTATTTTTCAACTCACATACCCAATTCCATTGTTGTTTTTTTGGCTGGATGCAAAATTCTTGTGATCACAAGCATTCTTCAAGACCAATTTCCAAATTGTTAAGCAATTTTGATATATAGGCCAAAAACCGCTCTCCTAAACCAAAATACGGATCGGTGGTCTCTAAAGGATTAAATTGATTCTTTAGATCTATATAATTGGGAAGCTTTGAATCATTCAATTTTGATCAATGAGATGAAAATTATGATGAGATTTTGTTTGTGGGCAATTATGGGTTCTCTACTCTAAAATAAACTTTTAAGTCCTATGTTTTACTCAATTTCTAATATTTTGGGGAAAAAGCCATAGGACATAGATTTTTTATTGCAACGCAATGACCTTTGGGATTGGCATTTTAAAATTTCATAATTAAAGTCTTAACATTTTAGTGTTTTAAATCATTCTTAACTTCTTTTTAATTACTATTTTTTTCCTATATGTTGTACAATCCCAAATGATTTGAAAATTTTCAAGGGTGTACCTAATTTGCCCTGAAGAATTAACCAAAAAGTTACAACTATTTTGAATTCTTTTCATACAAATATGACCTTGTGAAGTGCAGTTGCCTGGATTTTTGTAAGGACAAAAAATGGCTTTTTGTTAGTTCAACCCCAAATATTTAACAATCTACATGGCAAAAATTTCTAAAAAATTTCCCACATTTTTGAATACTAGCGTACTACAAGGTCTTACGATTACATGTGTCCCAAAATGATTTGTGTCTAAAATTTGGTACTAGTACTAGAAATAGCAATTTTGGAGCAGTTTTGGTGAAATCATAGTCAGAAGCCTTTAGCGGTTAAAGCTTTTCCGTTGATTTTTATCTCAAATCGGTTACCGCTCACACAATCTTGGCTCAGTGCTCATCGGCTTATCATTTTACTCGTCCGCCAGCACAATAACATAAGCTTAGAAGTCATAAAGCTAATAAAATGAGGCACACATTTAGATTTTAAATTTGATTAGAGGTATCTCGGAAATGGAATTATCCCCGTTACATTCTGTCATAAAATATTATATGTCCGAGTGGGTGTTACTCAAGGTGTTGAGGCGGTGGTGGAGCATCCTCAGAATCTGGAAGCTGCATTAAAGAAAAACCTAGTACCTGGTGATGGGCTTTTTGACCCAAACTCAAGGAAACATCCCAATCATAAGCTTCAAAAGAAACCATTCAATTCCAATGCTATTGAATGTAAACCAAGCTTTCATTCAGTGCTGTATTCAATTCTTCCCCCAAAAGTAAGAGGGTGGCTCAGTCCATCAGCTCTTCGAAGTTAGTCAACCCCATCCTATCTACAACTGAATTAGCTAGTTTCAGTTACAGTATTGGGCTAAACATTGCCAAACTTCAACAACTTCTGGGTCACTTTATAAAGCCAAATAATTATTATTATTAGTATATCCACATTAGTTATATAATTTCAAACGGTTGTGCAACCATTGTTCCAAATCATGAATCACTATTTCTGCAAATTCCTCTATTTAAGTAATTATGAGCTTTTGACCCATCACACCTGGAAAACCATGAGCAAAATTGTATAATGACTTCCTTTGAACAAACCTACATAAGAGACACCATCTTGTTGATATTCATTAGTTGGTTACTCTTTCAAATGTACCACGAATTCCAAGTGGAATTACCTCACCTTTAACCCTAAAAGCCCAAGTGGTCCCTTGGGGGCCAAGTGGGATTTTGGGCATGTACTTACAGTTAAACTACTTTATGTGATTTTCTGAAACTTTTATGGAAGATGGAGAATTCATAGATTTGCGTGGGCATTTTATTTGTTTCTTCATTCCAACATTTATTGAAGGAGTTATGCATGAATAACTAAAAAATGTGGGCAAATCAAACAACTCAAAAAAAATCTGTATTTTTAAAAACTAAAAATCTAAAATAAGTTCTGTAGATTTATATATAGGTTGGAAGTTTTGAATTATTCAATTTTGATTAATGAGATGAAAGTTATGAGAAGTTTTAGTTTGCTAGTAGGTATGGGACTCCCAAATCTCCATTCGATTTGGCCCTTGCAAAATTTGGTACTTCACTTTTTTGAGGAATTTGTATATTTGTTTTTTGATTTTTTTCCAAGTTGTAGTAGACTAAGATTCCTTGGTTTTCAACTTTTCACCATTTGGATCACAATAATTCAAATTTTTAAATCTTACATATATCCTCCAATTTTACCTAGTGCATATGCAAATTTCATGACCTTATGGCATTGTAAGATTTTACAAAGTATGATTCACAGCTCCAATTCATTTGAAAATTTTCCCACACTTACCTAACTTGGTCTTCTACATGGGAAGAAAAAACCTCAACTTTGGGTAGAGCAATTTTTTTTGATATAAGAGTGGTCAAAGACTTTTTAAAATTTTGGGCAGCAAGAAAAATAGCTTTTTTTCACTTTATATGTCAATATGTCACCCCTCTAAATCTAAAATGAGCTAATTTTTTTCACACAAGTACCTCCAATAATCAAAAGCAAGATCTTATGGTTGGATTTCCAAAAAAAACTTTTTTTCCTACCTTTCTACTAGTTCCCCCAAAAGTGGCAGTTTTGAGTGACTTTCACAAAAAATAGGCTTGGGCTTTTAGGGGTTAATCACCCTCTTATCAATTTTATCAATTTTTTTTAGTAAAAAAAGAAAAATTATGTTCAAAGTTTCAAGAGACAGAATTACCTATGTGAATGTATCTAAAAAACATAGCATCACTAGACATATGACACTCTTTGCACCTCAAATTAATCAACTAGTTTACTAGAGGAGATAAATTGCGGTGGATACTCTACTTCCATTTGTTGTTGAAAGTTCCTAAATAAACTCTTTTGGCTCCTTTTTGGAGATTTTTGAACCGAGGTGCAAATACCGTACCTTCCTAGCAGGTTTGGCACAAATTGATTAGTTAAATATCTGCCTACTATACATTTTTTGAAAATTATTCAAAATTATTGCCTAAAATTTGTGAAATAAAAATAGAATAATGCCTAAAAAATGAACACAAAAGTGCCTAAGTAGGATAAAAAATCATTGTGTTCCATATTAAGAGCTTGGTGTGCAAAAAATTAGTGTTTTCAATTGTACTATAAACATCTTTTTTGTAATAAATACCCAAAAGTTGGCTAATTTTGTGACGGCAATGTTTTAGTACTATAAAATGACAAAGCTTGTCATATCAAGTATTCTATTGCAAATAAATGATGATCATACCGGTATCAATCAAATCAAATATTTTGGCTCAGTTACCAAATCTAACTAGAGTATGCCTAAATGTTATAAAATTTTACCTCATAATTGACTAAAATTTTTATATTATTTTTTCAACTACCTAAGCTTGTTTTTGAACTTTAAATAATTATTAGGCATTGAAGTGCCAAACCTGCTACGAAGGTACGGTAAACATTTGTTGACATACCCAATAAAGTAGTTTGTTCTAAAAGCGACCATTTAAGCCTACCCAACTCATCAATGAGAGTAATATATATTTGAAAGAACATGTTAGACATTTCTACATTTTTAGATAGGAAATGTATTTAGAATATGATCGCTTTTAGAACATACTGCCTTAGAGTACCTCATGCAAGCCTCTAATTACTGAGGCCCTTTCAATTGAAATCTGTCTATTAACCCCTAAAGGACCACACAAAGTTTTCACCAAAAACTCTCCAAAATTGCCATTTTTAGAAAATCATCCAAATTTGAAAAAAAAACATTTTTGTGCATATGTGACCATAGGATCTTGTAGAAGAATAGTTTTAGAAGATGTGGAAAAAAATCCAAAGGTTTCCGCCACGTGGATTGGAAGATAGAATGGTTTGAATATTTAGAAGTGTCTTGTGGAAAACTAGGTAGCTACTATTCAAAAGGTGAAATTCAAGGAAAAAGGGTTGTATGGGTGGCTTTTCTCTAGATTCATTATTCTGCCTAAGTAAAGTACATGTCAAACAAATTTCAAATCATTTGGAATTATATAACATATGGAAAAAAATTAGTAAGTAAAAAGAAGTAGAGATGACTCAAAACACAAAATTGTTAAAAATTTGATTATGGAAATGAAAAATGTCAATCTCAACGGTCATAATGTTGTAATAACAATTGACATCTTTTGGTTTTTTTTTTTTTTTTTTTTTTTTTTTTTCCAAAGTAATAAAAATTAAGTAAAATAAAGGACTTCAAAGTTTATTTTAGAATAAAGAATCCGTAATTGCCCACAAACAAAAACTTGTCATAACTTTCATCTCATTGATCAAAATGAAATGATTAAAAGCTTTTCACATTCACATAAATCTCCTTAACCAATTTCAAATTTTTGTCTTTGAAAAAAGTGATATTTAAAAATCAACCCAAAATGCCTTCTGACTGAAAAAACAACATATTAGGCCATAACTTTTTACTCATAATTCCAAATGCCATGAAATCTAGTGCATATGAAATATAGACCTTGTTCCCACATTTTGTTAAAATGTGAGCCTAAAATATGAAAAGCTCCAATCACAGGTACCTACCCAAACTGGTATGTTGCTAAAAAATGGAATATGGTCCTTTAGGGATTATGAGAGGATGGCCACTTGTACCTCAAACAATGCCACTTGCTAAATATGTTGGCAACCAATCACAAGTCAAGGAAATTTCAAAAGCAATAAGTAAGCTATGATGACTTGCTAATCCCAAGAGAAAATATAGCTTGTAGAGGGTTTAATCCAAGAGAAAATATAGCTTGTAGAGGATTTAGTGATCCCTTCAAATATGACTTATTTGAAGGGGGAAGTAAAGGTGGAGGCTAACACACACTAAGATTAATTGCTTATCATCCAAAAATTAGAGGGGAGGGGACGTTTGGAGGGTTACATAAGATGCGTTTAGAGCATCTGCCACCCGCTAAATGAGCCTTGCGCGTTCAACCTGTAACCGCTCTTCATTTCAAGCCTCCAACAACATTGTACTTGTCGATGTGCAAGCGCGAGGCCTTTTAGACCAAGCCACATTCACGTAAAATTCCAACTTTATTCAAGACCCCTTCGCGGCCTCTGACACGCACTTGGAAACAAAAACAAGGAAATTAGGGATGCATGCTCCCTTGCAGTGCTTCCTTGCGTTTTTACAAGGGACTTCAGGCATTGCCTTGCTACTTTGTGCTATCATCCCCTCAAAACCCTATTTGGTGGGATCGCTCCAAACAGGTGACATGAGATGCTCTTAGGGCATACCCAATGCAACCTTAATACAGCACGCCAAAATCCAACCTGACATATTGACAGGCATCAGATCATGATATGATGGATGTTAATATGTCAGGTTGAGTTTTGGCGTGCTGTATTACTGTTGCATTGGGGATGCCCTTAGGTGACCTTACTTTGGGAAGGTGCGGACTGCGGAGATCAAGCAGGGGATTTTCAAATGGAGATTGTACACTTGCAAAATAACTTGAGACTTTGTTACTGCAAGATAGAACAGGTTTTTGGAATTGGAGCTCGGACATGATGAAAGGAGACAGGGGGGAGTTATAAGCTTGGCTTGGAACAGCCGCCGTGGTGGCTTGCAAGGGACAGAGAGAGAGAAAGAGAGAGCAAGTCATAATGGATGCAGGGAATCCGAGGTCAAGGAATGGTAATGGTGGTTCTTGTAAGGCCATGCAGGCAAGCCGTCGTTTGCTTGCCGAGGATATAATGAGGGGAGAGCCAGGGTGCAGGATCATGAGAAACGAGGAAGATGGAGAGGTCCAGGAAACCATTTTGGGAGATGGGGATGACCTAATTATGTACAGTACCCCTTTGGGAGTTTTGGTACCTAAATCTTGGAGCTGCCATGATTTCTCACATGCTCTCCTCATTATGATGTACAAGCTGGGCAGAGCTGGAGTAATAGAGGGAGCATGCCATGCTGAGGGAGCTCCAAGAATAAGTTAAGTTACCAGAGATTGGGGGGCGGTTCAAACCATGTTCAAAAGTTCTCGAGTTTTAATTCTATGTCATACTGAGGCCCTCTTTACACTAGAGGGAGAAGTCGTGGAGAGCAAAATTTCAGATAATGAAAACTACAGAAATTGAGAACCGCGATTTTGCTCTACATAGTTTCTTACCTCTAATACATAGGCGCATCATGCGCCCATACTAGCAAAGGGTTTGACACTCAAAATACTCGGAGAAGTGCTTCAATCCCCTCAAAATGTTCCCAATGACACTCAACCAACCGTGTTTCAACAACGGCCTTTGAAATTATTATAAATAAATAATTTATGCTATGCTCCTCATGATTATTAAGTAATTGACTATTTATGGGACAAGTTTAGAGAGCAAGGGTGGAGGACAAGAATTTTAAAGGCTTTTCAAAAAAAATGTAAACTCTTAGCAAGTTACATGTTGCATTTAAGGGTGCAGATGCTCCAAGGGGCGGTTAACGCTATTCCACGTTCTATTGAAATTTGAGAATCTAATTGGTGTAAAGTTAAAAGTTGGGACTTGGTGCTTTAAACTATATCCAAGTCCCTTGTCTTGGTTCATTATATTTTGCATCACTTTTTGAAGGTTTTGGGGGCAAGAAGGTGGGAATTCACTCAAGGCTTGGATCCATCATTTGTATAGAACCAACTTTAAGCCCAAGTCCCACCAATATTTTTGCATAAAATACTTATGACTTTCTTTAGTACTTATTTTTGCCCAACAAAATTGGGATCTCAAGTTGAGGTGGAACTTGCACAAATGGGACGCGGAAAATTGTGTGAATTGCCCCTAAATCCCCTAGATCCCCTGTATATGATTTGTGAAAAGGTGAGAAATTGGGACTCAATAGTGGTTTACACTATCTGTCATGTGTTCTAACCCAACAAGTCATAATTTAAGAGCAATTTACAACCTTGTTGCATTGTAAAGGAAACACATAATCATGAAATTGATATAATGAAATTTTGATGCAAGAAAATTAATGTGACTTGACTCCCAAGCTGAATTATTGTCTTTGCTACATCCAATTCTTGGAGCAAAGTTCTTTAATCTTGGCATGAAGGTCTCTAACAATGATTGCCAATTAGGTATTCATAAGTGAAAGAGGACTTGAGATATGATATAATGGGAAGTTGTGTGTTCCTATTTTTGACTTGACAACCAATCAAAACTCTAAGAATTCTGTTGGGCTTGGAACTTTGAACATAATGTGAACAACCCCTTTTTCACACTAAGTTCAGAATTTCAAGTTTTGGGATTTGATTAGTGAAAATGCTAATAAATGGGATTGTAACTTCACATTATCATTGTCTCAACTCTCAAACTTGTGGAAAATAAAAGTTTTCAAGAAACACTATTTTGGAAGTTTTGCCACTAAAAAAGGGGTTTCATTCTAAGTGTTGGATCTTACAAAAGTGGAGACTCAGTATGGACCTAGTTTGACCATTTTCTTGCAATAAAGCAATTAATTGTTGTATTGGTGTTTTTTTGTGTGCATTTGAACTAAGATTTATAAAGTTGGAACAAGGAACATATTGTTAACCACCCTTCACATGAAGCAAAACTTAGAGTAAACGTTTGCTCACTTGCTTAATGGGATTACGTTACTTAGTAACATAAACACCACCCAAAAAATATTGAGCGATGAAGAACAATTATTGAAAGCTTATTTTTATACTCAATAAATAATTACAAAGAATGCTTGTATAACATTATTTACAATAGTAGGAAATTTTCTTTTCAGTTCAAATTTTTAAAATAACAAGAGCTTGTTAAAAGGACCAACTACCAAAAACCATGGTTGTCCAATTCAAAAACTTGAACTTAAATTTTTGGAAGATATTGGAAATTGAACCATTTATTCTTAAGCTCTAATTTCTTTTTAACATCATTTGTTAAGGTCAAATTTTTCTATCACTTACTTATAAGGAAAACGTAAGCATACATCTAGTTATATACAAAAAAACTACATAAATGATTCCAAATTGATATTTTGTTTTCCCACTTCAAGTAATCATATGGCACCAATGTGCCAAAGCTACTATCTATTTGTGGTGTTGCTCTTGATAAAATTGTAACACATGTCAGTGTCCTCATTCATTTGTAAAATGCTATTTTGTTTACTTTTAAGTTTACTGAATGAAATTTTAAAATCAATCCCAAGCAAGGTTATTTTTTGCTTTAATTTAGTTCTACTGTAAGATTTAGAGTATCCATTGATGTTAGAATAAATGATAAGAATTCACTTTAAATGAAAATACCAAGCAAATTTTGAACTAATAGGACCGACCTTATTTACTTGATTGGGCATTCAAAAATTAATAGTACTATTTGAGGGGATACAAATTACTATTTGAGGGGATACAAGTTACTATTTGAGGGGATACAAATTATAATATTATCAACAGAAATGTGATTATGATAGTCTAGATAACAATCAACAACAATATTGTCTGTGTGTAAGATATTCTAGAATGTCATTGTAGTAAGGCAAAAACTAAATTAACCCCTAAAGGACCATTGTCCCTACGAGGGACAAATGGGATTTTGGGTAGGTACCTATGGCCTCAATTTTTGTTTTAATTTTTTGAAACTTTTTTTGAAGATAGAAAAACACATTAGCTTTTGGGAATCTAATTTTTATTCTAATTGATGCTAGGGAGCAAAAGTTATGCCCAAATAAGCACAAATTTGGGGACTAGGGGCAGCAAAAAAAAATCTTATAAAAACTTGAATTTTTTTCTTTTTCTTATAGATTATATCTTTATCTACATCTGAAGTTTTGATTCATTCCATTTGGGCTAGTTATGAGAAAGTTATGGACAATCTTGTTTTTTGGGCAACTCAAGCATCTTCTTGAAAAAATAACTTATAAACTTCATTTTTGAATGCAGGTTTAACATTTTTTCAAAAAAAATTGTTGGAGAGGGTGAAGTTTGCTTTGTAGAACAATCTCACCATTGGGATTATTGCATTTCAAATCCATTGCAAGGTTATTAGCAATTTAAGATTTTGTTCAATCTCATACCTTCTTCTACCTAATGTTTTTTTAAAGAATGAAAATTAAGTATTCTTTTTTTTAAAATTCCCAAGATTTCCAACTCAACTTCCCACCATGCAAAAATAGAATTCCAAACTTTGTGGTACAAAAGTTTTAAGTTAAAAATGTTCAAAGTTAAAAAATCTAATCAAGTAGGGTGCAAAAAAGTTTTTTCTTACACTTTAAATGCATATATCTTTCAATTTGTGTGGTCAAAGTTCTTGAGTTTTGTATGGCATATTCTTATAGTAGTTTAGCACAAGATCCTATGGTCAGATATGCAAAATGCCTGATTTTCAAACTTTTTTACTCTTTGCCATAGAGGTGGCAGTTTTGAGTGTCTTTTGGCAAAATAAAGGCCATGATCCTTTAAGGGTTAAAAAGCAGGACTATATCACTTTTTTATGTATTTTTAGTCCAATTTATAACATCAAATATCCTTAGCAGCATGGTCTCTTTCATCATGCATACATCTCTCCAAAGTTGTTTCCTAGAATTTGAAGGCAAATTAAAATGGTATTTGTTTGAACCTCTCCTTTTTCAAATGTATTTCGTGTTGTTTACTTATTTTGTACAGCAAATGGTGATTCCATATTTCCAATATTCTAATTCTAATTTTAAATCACAATAATAGCTATCAAATTTTTGACTCATTCTACCTATCAAATGCAAATATACATGAAAAGACCAAGCATTTAATGTTTCTACTATGTAAATAGAGCAAGAATACCTATTTTCTAAATGTAACATCTCTTCGAGGACAATTTGACTTTATCATTGAGCTTGAATAGAGTGCTACATGCAAAGAAATCGTTGTATATAAAGGTTCAACACAACAAACAATATTTTGATTCTCAAAAGTCATCATCCTATGGATGTCTAGGTTAATGTAGGACAAGCAACCTCATAGTGGAATTGAAAATTTGTCCTCTCATCTTTTACTTTATACTCTCACCTTCATGTCCACTCTTTTACCTTTTCACTTTCACTCACTTACAATCACTCATGCATTTTTTCCTATCTTTTTTTGCAATGTGTTCTACATGGCTAATTTAAAAAAAGATTGCATTCAACACTTTTAAGAAAATTTGAAATGTTGGTAAGGTTGGTAAAAGTTTGAAATACAAACACAATTTATTTCAATAATAAAAAGTAGTTGCAATCTATACACGGTAGCCCAAATGTATTCATCTCTCAAATTAACCATATAAACTTGGCTACGTTAGATTTTACTAGTATGTAGAAATACACAATTCTATAAAACAATATTAATCTTTAAAGGGCCAAGTGTCTATTCAACAGACACTTGAAGACTTGACTAGAGTCATGCAAAACTAATTTTTATTAGATGTTCTCAAAATTGTCACACAAGGTGCAAATATGTATCCCCTGAGAATGTAATTTTTTCCCTAATTATATGCCCAATTCAAAAGTAATGCTACCCAAAAGAATTTGGGCAATTTGGTCATTGGAGAATCTTATGTTAACCCCTAGAGGACCAAGCAATGTTTTCACCAAAAACTCTTCAAACCTGCCATTTTTAAAGCATCAAGAAAATTTGAAAAAGAAAAACACTTTTATGCATATGTAACTATAGGATCTAGTAGAATAATAGTTTCAGAAGATGTGGAAAAAAATCTAGAGTTTTCCACCACGTGGATTGGAAAATAGAATGGTCTGAATATTTAAAAACGTCTTGTGAAAAATTGGGCAACTGCCCTTGAGAAGGTGAAATTCCTAAGGACAAAAGGCCGTGTGGGTGGTCCTTCTCTAGATTCCTTATTCCACCTAAATAGGGTACACGTCAAAAAAGTTTCAAATCATTTGGAATTATAAAACATATGGGAAAAAAGTAGTAAATAAAAAGAAGTAGAGAATGATTCAAAACACAAAATTGTTAAGAATTTAATTATGGAAATGAAAAATGCCAATCCCAATGGACGTAAAGTTGTAATAAATAATTTAGATCCTTTGGCTTTGTTTTTTTTCCAAAATATTGAAAATTGAGTAAAATAAAGGACTTCAAAGATTATTTTAGAGTAGAGAATCTGTAACTACCCGCAAACAAAAACTCCTCATAACTTTCATCTCATTGATAAAAACAGAATGATTCAAAGCTTTTCACATTCACATAAATCTCCTTAACCAATTTAAACATTTTGTTTTTGAAAAAATTGTTTTTTTTTTAAATTTGCATGGGCTGCCCATCAAGTGAAAAAAACAACATATTAGGCCATATCTTCTTATTCATACTTTCAAATGTCATGAAATTTAGTGCATATGAAAGATAAACCTTGTTCCCACATTCTGTTAAAATTTCAGCCTCAAATATGAAGATTTCCAATCACAAGTACTTGCCCAAAATTGCTATGTTGCTAAAAAAGGGGAGCTTGGTCTTTTAGGGGTTAAAACTCTCATCAACTTTTGAAAATTTGCATGTATGTAACTAATAAAGTATGATATATAATTGTCAAAAAAAAAATTAGAGCTCTCAAATCACATTCAAAGAGGAGTCAAACTTTTATAACTTTGTTCAAGCAATTTCAAGAAAAAACATTTTCTTTTAACTTTAGGCCCTACTATCTTGCAATTTATAAATTCAAAACTCTTGAAACTTTTTTTGCATATTTTGAGTGTTTGCCTATAACTTCTTACCTTTCATATTTAAAAAAAAAGACTTCCTCATTGCACAAGAATTCATGAAAAGATGACTAGTGTACTGCCAATTCACTTAACCTCCTTGATTGCAAGGTGATTTAGAATAAGTTAGATTCTATATTTTGCTTCTAAAATTTTTCATGAGTGAACCTAACATCATGTACTTATGAATGGTCAAAAATCTCATTTTCTTGTAGAGCAAAAATTTTACCCAATGAGAGCTCACAAACCATGAACCTTATTTTGCAAGAATGAAACAAAGTTGTTTTTTGCACTTCAAACATTATAATCTTAAAAACCACGTGGTTGAATGGACTAAAGTTTTTACCACACATTGGTTTATTTGTTTAACACACTTTTGTACGGTTGAAATTCAGAAAAAAAGTTTTTACATTCAATTTTGGGTAATGCACTAAAAATTGACATTTTCTGAGATTTTTTTCTCAAAAAACACCCTTGGTCCTTTGGGGTTAAGCAACACTACAGAATGGAGCTAAAATCTCAAACCCTCTAAGCTCACTTGGTCTCCAAGTTCATTCCTTCGGCTTCTAAACCTTTGAAGGCTTGGATTTAGCATGATTTTTTTGGGTTGCAAGATGCTTAGACATGAAATGAAAGATTCTTTCTACACTTTATTTTAACGAAAGCTCAAGGCCACATATTCTGGTTCAAACAGGCCCCCAAGTATTTTGTATTAATGGCCTTGACTCGTGGTATTAACTAGCCCCTCCACCCAGCTTCAAATTGTAATTTATAAATTTTATTTTGACTTTTTTTTTAGGGGGGTAAGGCTGACAGAGGTAATAACAATTTGGTCTTTTTTCGCAGGGGCTGCTCTTCCACAAAAAGCAGGATCTTCCAAACCTTTGCCATGATTTTGTTCAGCAGGCGGAGGTAGTGGCCTGATACAGTGATACATCCCAATTTGAGAAAAAAGTTAAAATAGAAATCTTAGTCACTGAGATTTTCTGTGCTGGCAAACATGGAAATATAATGGAATGAAAGCATTAAACATTAGCCATCTATTTATTATTTTTCCATTGAAAATTAGACTGCAGCTACTGCTGAATTTCTTCTATTCCTGGATTGGGAGTTTCTAGTGCACATCCTGGAGCAGTCATTTAGCGAAAATAGCAGCTATATGACCTAAAGTTATTCAACATGCTATGAAGTTTAGAATTTTATAAAATTTAAGGAAATATAAAGATAATTCGAAACCATCGTGCTCTCATTATAACAAGAGAAATAGGGAAGGGGACCTTTTCTACCAAGGTTTGAAAGACACTGAGACATAAAAGTTTGAGGTTTTACACTTGTATGTACAGTACAGTGCCCTCAAGAAAGTCTTGCAACCCCTGGTGAAGCCCTTTGTGAAGCCTTGCAAAATTTCTCCTTTATTTTCATTGTAAAAGTGATTTTATCAAACTATCCTATCAAATGTATTGCTTTATAGAACCTTCACCAACATATGAAATTCAATGTCTAAAAATAAGAACTCTATTTTTGGTGAATTATTTTATTTTATTTTCTTGGCTTCAGATAAAATTGTTTGAAAAATATGTTTGATGATTTTTTAACATTTGATTGCACAAGTATATAGGAAACGTCATTGCTCACACTTTTTGTATTACAAAGATGCACACTATGCAGGTAGAATTTTCCTCTATGTGGCTGTAATGTGTTTTCTAAATTTTCTTTCATACAAATTTGAGGTTATGGAAATCAAACTCATGTTATAGTAGGTTAAAACTTGAACAAACGTAGTCAAATAAGGTATCATTAAAAAGCTATAGAAATGTAGAAGCTTACTATAACAAGAGTTTGACTTCTTTAGCCTTAAATTTTTATGAAAGAAAATTGGAAAACACGTTATAAACTTTATAGCCACATAGAGGAAAATTCTACCTACATAGTGTGCATCTTTGTAATACAAAAAGTGTGAGCAATGATGTTTCCTACATACTTGTGCAATCAAATGTTAAAAAATCATCAAACATATTTTTCAAACAATTTTATCTGAAGCCAAGAAAATAAAATAAAATAATTCACCAAAAATAGAGTTCTTATTTTTAGACATTGAATTTCATATGTTGGTGAAGGTTCTATAAAGCAATACATTTGATAGGATAGTTTGATAAAATCACTTTTACAATGAAAATAAAGGAGAAATTTTGCAAGGCTTCACAAAGGGCTTCACCAAGGGGTTGCAAGACTTTCTTGAGGGCACTGTACAATACTATCCCAAAAGTTTTTGTCACCTTGTTTTCCAATCACAGGACTTTCCATCATACGGGACATAATTAGTATTTTGTTAATCTTGAATCAAATAAACTTGATTCTTATAAACTTGATTCTTATGAACTTGATTCTTATGAACTTGATTCTTATGAACTTGATTCTTATGAACTTGATTCTTACGTAATCCCAATGAAGCATATCAAGTTTTGACTCTTAAAAACCAAAACTCCATCTTTGGTGAGTTATTTTGTTATACATTCATGGTTTTACAATAAAATTGATTGAAAAATATTGGTGACAAATTTTTGAAATTTGACTACATGGGTATATGGAAAACATCCATATGCACATCTTCCATGCTAAAAAGGACCCCTTTAAGTAACAAAAACATTATCTAATTTTTTTTCAATGTGACTTGTGATATGCCCAAATTTTATAGAATAAACACTTTTATTTTTTAGCTAGCTATTCACCAAGTAAGTGTAGCATCATGTTCAAATGTACAAGTTTTGTCACAATGTATGAATCAAATAACAAAATCTGATTATAACCACTAGAAGAAAAATGGCAATAAACAACTAAGTAATTTAGTTGTTGTGCAGTTATTTTGACCATATGTAGTCGCATATGGTCAAAATAACTGCACAACAACTAAATTACTTAGTTGTTTATTGCCATTTTTCTTCTAGTGGTTATAATCAAATTTTGTTATTTGATTCATACATTGTGACAAAACTTGCACATTTGAACATGATGCTACACTTACTTGGTGAATAGCTAGCTAAAAAATAAAAGTGTTTATTCTATAAAATTTGGGCATATCACAAGTCACATTGAAAAAAAATTAGATAATGTTTTTGTTACTTAAAGGGGTCCTTTTTAGCATGGAAGATGTGCATATGGATGTTTTCCATATACCCATGCAGTCAAATTTCAAAAATTTGTCACCAATATTTTTCAATCAATTTTATTGTAAAACCATGAATGTATAACAAAATAACTCACCAAAGATGGAGTTTTGGTTTTTAAGAGTCAAAACTTGATATGCTTCATTGGGATTACATAAGAATCAAGTTTATATGATTCAAGATTAACAAAATACTGATTATGTCCCGTATGATGGAAAGTCCTTCGATTGGAAAACAAGGTGATGGAAACTTCTGGGACCTTATTGTACAGTATCAGTTAGTAATGATAGGTAGAATGTGTTTTGGCATTTCAAAGAAGTTTGTATAACAAAAAATGTAAAGGTCATTTTAATCTCATATTTTTGGTATGTGATTCTCATGCAATTTCAATGAACCATACCAAATCTTGGTTACTAAAAATAAAAATCTTATTTTTGATAAGTTGTTTTGTTCCAAAATTGCTGTTTTACAAGAAAGTTGATTAAAACACATTGGTGATGAATTTTTGAGATTTAATTGCATAGATGTGTAAGAGACATCCATGTGCGCATCTTTCCTTCAAACAAACATTTTCAAAAAATTTAAAATTCCTTCAATGGAGACTTGAACGTTAGTTTAATCATGACCAAATTTAGTAAAATATATCATTCTTCATGGTAATTAAATTGTGCTATTTGACTCATACATTATGATTAAATCTATACCTTTGAACATGATGATATGTTTATTTTGCCAAAAGCTAATTAAAAAATAGAGATATTTATTTTACTAAATATGGTCATGATCATTGCAGCATTAAAACCTCTATTGACAAAGTTTTGGACTTTTTGAAGATGTTTGTTAAATGGAAAGATGTGTGTATAGATGTCTCCTAGATATCCACATAATCAAATCTCAACAATTCATCATCAATGTGTTTGAATCAACTTTCTTGTAAAACATCAATTTTGACACAAAACCACTTATCAAAAATAAGATTTTTGTTTTTAGTAACCAAGATTTGGTATGATCCATTGAAATTGCATGAGAATCATATACCAAAAATATGAGATTATAATGGCCTTTACATTTTTTGGTATACAAAATTCTTGGAATGCCAATACACATTCTACCTATCATTACTAATTGGTATTGTACAATACCTGGAAGTAATGATCGAGAAAAACTAACTGTCAGCAGGTTGAAATTGCAAAAAATTCATTTGAAACTGAAACTACTGAATTATAAATTGGCCATTTTCTTCAAAAATCTAATTATAGAATATTATAGTAGGTTTTTAGAAAGTTGATAGGAAATAACGGGTCCATGCTATTGAAAATCCGGTTGAATTTGGGAAATGCCAGATTTTAGCCAGTGAAGCTGAAATTTCTCCCCGTCCCTTGCCTGGAAGTATTGTTACAAAGGCCTACTTTTGGCATTCCAATGAAGTTTGTATAATAAAGAACATAGATGATATTTTATTTTCTTATTGTTAGTATCTGATTCTTATGCAATCCCAACCAAGCATACCAAATTTTGATTCCAAAAAACCAAAACCCTATTTTTGGTGAATTATTTTGAACAAAATTCATGGTTTTATATGAATTTTGATTGAAGAAAATTGGTGATGAATTTTTGAGATTTGATTGCATGAATGTGTAAGAAACATCCATATGCACACCCTTCCTTCTAAAAATAATCCTCTTAAACCCTAAAGGACCATGGCCTTTATTGTGTCAAAAGACACTCAAAAATGCCGCCTCTATGGCAAAGAGTAAAAGAATTTGAAAATCAAGCATTTTGCATATCTAACCGCAGGATCTTGTGCTAGACTAATATAAGAATGTGTCCTACAAAACTCAAGAACTTTAACCGCTCAGATTGTAAGATATTTGCATTTAAAATTTAAAAAACAACTTTTTTTGCACCTTGCTTGATTAGATTTTTTAACTTTGAACATTTTTAACTTAAAATTTTGCACCACAGAATCTAGAACTCTATTTTTGCATGATGGGAAGTTGAGTTGGAAATCTTTGGAAAATTTTTCAAAAAAGAATACTTAATTTTCATTCTTTAAAAAAACATTAGGTAGAAGAAGGTATGAGATTGAACAAAAACTTAAATTGCTAATAACCCTGCAAAGGAATTGAAACGCAATAATCCCAATGGTGAGATTGTTCTAGAAAGCAAACTTCACCCTTTCCAACAATTTTTTTTGAAAAAATGTTAAATTTGCATTCAAAAGTGAAGTTTATAAGTTATTTTTTCAAGAAGTTGCTTGAGTTGCCCAAAAAACAAGATTGTCCATAACTTTCTCATAACTAGTCCAAATGGAATGAATCAAAGCTCCAAAAGTAGATAAAGATATAATCTATGAGAAAAAAATTAATTTTTTTTTCAAGTTTTTATAAGATTTTTTTTTGCTGCCCCTAGTCCCCAAATTTGTGCTTATTTGGGCATAACTTTTGCTCCCTAGCATCAATTGGAATAAAAATTAGATTCCCCAAAAGCTAATGTGTTTTTCTATCTTCAAAAAAAGTTTCAAAAAATTAGGACAAAAATTGAGGCCGTAGGTACCTGCCCAAAATCCCATTTGTCCCTCGAAGGAACAATGGTCCTTTAGGGGTTAAGTAGTAAAATTATGATCAACAATGAGTTCAATGTGGGGTGGTGTGGGACCAAAATTTGTAAAATTGATATTTCTATTTTTGACCTAGCTTTTGGTCAAATATACATATTTCCATGTCCAAAAGTACAAGTTTAGTCATAGTGTATGAGTCAAATAAAAAAAGTTGATTATCACAAAGAAACATCCAAATTTTACAAATTTTGGACAAGTTCATCTCAACATTGAAATCATTATAAAAGGAATTTAAAAGCTTTTTTTGAAAATGCTTGTTGGAAAGAAAGATGTGCATATGGATGTTTCCTACATACCTATGCAATCAAATCAAATTCATCACCAATTTTCTTCAATCAAATTTCATATAAAACCATGAATTTTGTTCAAAATAATGCACCAAAAATGGGGTTTTGGTTTTTGAAATCAAATTTGATATGCTTGGTTGGGATTGCATAAGAATCAATATCTATGATTCAAAACAAGAAAATTTCAAATCTACTAAATTGTTATTACGCAAAAAAAAATGGAACGACAAAATAGGCATGAACATATCTTTATGGAAGGGTACTTTACAAGCATTGAAAATTGTAGAAGGGAAGAAACGTAGAAGGAGAGCATTGAGGATTGCTTGGATATCATTTGTCGATTAATAGAAAAATACACATTTTTGAATAAATAATTACAATCTCTATTATAAAGCATCAAGTGTTTATCTCTTATGGGAAAAGTGAAATTCTTTGTTAATACAAGAAATTTGGACTTCTCTATTAGAGAGGGGGAGGAGGGAGAGGAAAAGCAAAGAAAGGGATGGTGAAAAAGAAGATAGAGAGAGGAACAAGTTGAACAAGACAAATTGCAAAAAGAGAGAAAAAAGCATGTGAGATAATGCAAAGTACAAACAAGACATACTTGTACTAATAACATGTGACATTCACTAGAGGCAATCAATTAGTCATTCTTTTTTGCATGGACTCAACTTTTGGAGTTGGAAGTGTTTCTAATCTTGTCTACCAAGCATTAATATTTATCAAAATTACATCCCTTATTCTTACAGGGGCTGATTCTAAAAATACAACCAACACAAGGCAAAGATGGCGGCTCATTTGGGACTTCAAAACAGCCTTCATTCCCATTTGAATGAAGCTATTTGGTGAGCGTAAAATGTTGAGCCATGAGTGGGGATTCAAGATTATGTGAGGAGGAATAGAGTCCAACTCAAAATCAATGGGATTATTTAAAAAACAACAAGTTTTTCAAGAGACAATAGTTTAAAATGCACAATTATAGGGCTAAATGTACACATTTATAAGTGGAATTTATTAATTTGACAAAAAATACGGCTCACGGCTCACGAATCCCCGCTCATGACTAGTGCAATTCTCAATCATTCTCCATACACAAATAAAGATAGTGTGGGTAAAACCTCTCGAGGTCATCCATGGCATGTCCTTGAAAGGCCAGCTCTTAACCCCTAAAGGACAAGGCACCATTTTGCAACTATTACAATAAGGGGTATTTTTCTTGTTTTTGGAGTGCATCCACACCTTTATTACATCTAAGATCAACAAAGAAGTTAGAATATATATCAATGTTGTTCTAGTGAGGTAGTCAAGATCCCAAACTAAAACTTTTTGTTGGTAGCAAATGCCAATTAAGGTAGGAATACCCATAAGCATTAGTGTCCCCATAACCGTCACCTTTGAAATCTTGGAAAATCTATATATGTAAATAGATGTAATTACAAGGATGTACAACATGTGCACATGAAACCTTAGTGTTGGTTATGGGTACAATGGGAGTTTGCACTTTAAAAATTCACAACTTATTCTCATAGTATCCAAATAATACATTCAAAAGTGCAAACCTATTATTTTGTTGTTGCTAATAGGATCCTATAATTTGCTAAATGTTTATTAATAGTCATCATGTTCAAAACCCTTAAACTACCACTTATGAGTGTTATTACCTTATACAACAACATACATAGTAAGTATTATAGTAGCTCCGTCCTTTAAGGGTTAAAGGTTGTATTTTATCGAGGGAGTATGAAGTAAGAAGGATTTACAAAGTGGATTACAAAAACTATTGTTACCATAGGTCACTTAAGAAACATCATATTTATAAAAATATTTTGACTCAAATATCCTTTTAAACTTCTGTCAAGCCCACTTGGGAGATTGGCCTACAACAAAAATAAATAAATTGGGTTCCTTGAAATTGATGCACTTCTGTTGCCATCCGCAAGAAAAACATTATCCCCATCATTCTTTTGTCATTCTTTTGTCATGAGATAGGTAGAACTACTTTTTTTCAATGTAAGATGCTTTTAGTTTTCTAAGATTTCCACAATGCAAAGTTTCTGGTTGACAACCTCTCAATCCAAATGTAAAGAGCACCCAAGTGCCAAATCAATGACATCCTCAAGAACATGCACATAAAACTTTACATTTTGTAATTCCATAAGATTGAAAAACAATGCCGACAAGAGATAATCATCACACAAAGAATGAACAAATATAACTGATCAATGGAAGTAATTCAGTTGACTTCAATCAAAAACATGAACAATACTTTATGAAGATTGGTTCACCTAAATTTTCTTCCAAAATTTCAAAAAAAGAAAAAGAAATACCATGATGAAAGGACACATTGCGTCATCACCTTGAATTTCGTGAGTTGCTGCACCGAATTTAAAATTAGCCCAGAATTTATTAAAACCATGGCTCGCCTCATGAACAGCGGGCTCCTAGTCCCGGCAATGGCGGCGCTGTTTTTTCCTCCACGCGGCTGCCCGAACTGCCCGCGGGCACGCACGGCCCGTGTCGCAGACGACGACGACCACATTGGCGACTCACGCGGTGTCGTCCGCCACGACGACGCTTTCTCTCCCGAGTGCCGCCACCGCACGACGGTGACCTGCCTCCTGCCCTGCCCTGCCCTGCCCTGCCCCCAGGCGGCAGCAGAAGCATCCATAGGAACCCGCTTATAATATGCTGCTGCTGCAGTAGCTCAGCCGCAGTGGAATCCTTGCCTCCTCCATAGCCTTAATCCCCCACCCCTGCACTCATTTCGCTCTTCACTCACTTCTTCATCGCCTCGCTTTCATCTGACACTCTCGTGCTTCCTTTCCTTGCTCGCTCGCCTTCGTTGCCTCCCTTTCAGTAAAGTCTGCGGTTATTTGGTCAGTTAGTTAGTGTTTCTGTCTTCCATCCGGGGTTCCATTTATTTTCCTGTTGCACGGATTGAATGTGCTTTCGAGATCTCATTCTACCCTGTTAGCCTACCTCGTCTGCGTCGATAGAGTCTCTTACCAGAATCTTATTCGGTTTTGAAGTCTCTAGATGTTGAAAAGTTCTAGTGTCTTGTAGGTTGTAGTGGGGTTTAGATTGCAGTGGAAATTGGGAGTGATTAGTTGATGGGGTTAGACACGGCTTCGGTTGTGTAGGAAGTAGAGTCTTAGTCTTTTTTTGGAGTGGAGATTTCATAGCAGGCATTTTGGTGTGGAGATATTGTTTCTACATTGGTGGTGGTTTTGGGGTTTTTACATTGCAGCGAAGGTGTGGTTTTGAGCTATGGCGCCCACGACGGTGTATCCCATGGTGCACGCACAATCGCTAGAGCCATTGGAGATGGGGACGGGGAGGCGGCGACTCTCTCTCGACAGCTGGGTTTGTTTGCCGATGTTGTGGCCGGGACGCACCATCGTTAGTAGCTCGGTATGTTCGTCAGGAAGCTCTTGCACGACGCGGAAGGAGGTCTCTCGTGCGAAGGCGCCGACCTTGGATGTGAATGGGGAAGAGACAGCAGCAGCTGCAGTGACGCAGTCAGAGCCGGGATGCAAGACGCCCAAGTCGAAGGAGCACAGAATACCGGACGTGGACGTCGGGTTCTGCCCTCCGGCGCCTCGCAAGCCGCGCTCCATGACACGTCGGCGCCGCGTCCAGCCCACGAGCTTTTTGAACTCGCCTGATTTTGAGAATTTTATCTCCCAGAACAAGGTCCCCGTGAGCAGCAGCTGAAACTAAAGGGTCCCCAACTTTCTCAAGGGTGCGTGCTCCTCCAGGCCAGTTGGTTGCTTGTGCTCTTCGATGTCACCGAATCTGCGTTGCCAGTTGGGAACTCCAACTCTTCAATGGAGGAACTCTGAGACGCAACAGACCCATTCTGCGTGCACGATTATCGAGTATCATTCATAGCATTGGGACACCTTAAACCCAGCATTTCTCGTAGCAGTTATTCTTTGCTTGTATATGGAAGGCTACTTTAGAGTGGAAGTCTTATTCTTGGCTCCGCCACCGCTATACCGGTGTGCGAGTAGAAAAGAAATTTTTGAATCCCCTTCAGTGGAGATTAGACAATGTGGTGCATTTGCGGAGTAGTAGTAGAGTTTGAGAGATAATATGATGGTAAAGTTTAGAAGCAGTTGGACAGAGTGATTGGTATTGTCACTCTTTCTGGTAGAGGATATCCTTTGAGGCTGTGCTGCTGAGGTAGAGCTTGGCATAAATCAACCCAGGATTACCTTGTATTTTACGACTTCAAATTGAATCATCATATTGTCTCTTTCATTGAACTTCTGTTTCCTCGTCCTGTTTGGAGACCTGAAGTGAAAATGCTGGCAATGCTGTGCAAAACGGCTCGTTTTTTGTGAACTCTTGTGTTGCGGATGGGTTCGTTGTTTTTGTATGTTTTGACTGTATCATCAGGTATGAGTCTATTCTAGCTGGGTTCAAGCTTACTATAGTCGTGCAACGTGAAGGTAGCGTAGGACTGGAAATGCAGTGGTGCAGCGTTGGACTTGCCCGTGGATGTCAGGAGTACGTCGTGATTGCTGTGCACGTCATGTGGTGCGGCGTCGCCGTAGCCAGCTTCACAAAGAAGGGGCTTTCTTGGCGATGGTGACTCGGTGCCAGCGGATGCGTCAGTTTGGAGAAACGCCGGCGTTGCTTGCTTGGCTTGCAATGGGGATTGGGGGCTGGCGCGTGTGCGGCGCCATGTGCCGTCCTTTGGGTTGCTTCTATCATTAGTGGTATGAGTACTGCGCTACTGCACGACACTCCTGGCAGTTTGAAAATTGTCCTGAACAGTTCCCGGAAGAAAGTCTGAGGCCCGGTTCAGACTAAGGGCATCCCCAATGCAGCCGTAAAAGGGGTGGGTGGGGAAAGGGGATGTACCGGACTTTCTGCAAAAACAGGGCCCCAATGCAGTCGGTTCTGTCACCTGAAAATTCCCGGCCTCGTTACAGAAGAGCCCCGGCCCTGCATTTTCTGGCTTTTTGGAGAGCCCGGAAGAGCACTCTGGAGCCCCAATTTCAGAAATTCGGACATGTTTCAGAGCCTTGGGATCTGAATTTTTGGATTTCTGACATGTTCAAGCTCTGAGTAACCAATGCAAGCATGGAAGGAATGTATAAAAACACCAGTTTGCAAGAAATAATACCGGTCTGCATTTGGGCCATGGAGATTGGCACAAGGCCCGGCCCTCCTCCTGTCCCAGGGTCAGCCCCGGCTTGACACCATAAAGTGGTTAAATCTAGTGGTTGTATTGGGGATGCCCTAAGGTAGGACCACCCATTCTCAATCATTTAACCCCTAAATACCCAATAGATAAGGACAAAACATAGATATTATAAAAAAATATTTATGTAACTTTGATGAAGTTGTTTCAAAAGAGAAAAGAAGAATCATGATTTTTGGTAATTACCCACATAGTCCAACATTCAAAAAAAGTTTTGGATTTTTATTTAATGAAATTTAGAAGCATTTACCATTTAATATTCACCAAAATTACAAATTTTATGCATAGATTTTAAAATTTGGTATGATTGGTTAAAAATAGACATTTTATCACAAACTTCAAAAATGCAATCTTTTCAAAGGAGAGAACATCATTAGTTTCCTGAAATAGTAAATTTTACAACACTAGCAAATATTGAAGTGTTTGTCTTTGAAAAATTCTCCTTGACGGAGTTTAATTTGGATTGACATGATTTAAGTTGGGTTGGAAGGTAGATTTGATTTTCTATTACAAAAAAAAAAGTTTTTTTTCATCTCAGGCAGCTCGTGAAAAATGGGCAATAACCAAAAAATGGTCGCTTGAGCACTTAGGGGTTAGCTCAATGCATGACAGCAATAATATGGCGCAATTTTTTTTGATGGTTTTATTTTTTTGGAATTTTTCATGCAAAATTGAGTTATATACAAATTTTTCAAAGTGCATAAAGTGATCTAAACTCATACACAATCACTAGACCCTCCTAATCCTAATCACAGCCAAAATACTTCTTGCACACTACTTCCTATTTTCTTTTGAGACACATGTCATGACTTCATTTATCTTAATTTTCAAAAGGGAAAAAATATGCACTCCAAAACTTGGAAATAGGCTGGTTGGAAATAGCACACTCTAGTGGTTGGGTTTGGATTCCTAGTTGGGAATGAGTGGTCCTACCTTGTTGACCAGACAAAATACAAAAAGTGACACTCCATCTTGTCTTAAATCCTTTAGAAAATTTCCACGTCATCCAAGAGTCTTGGAGAAAAAAGTTGCTACAAAGTATGAGTGCTCATTTACTGGACAAGTTTGGAGCCACCCTCATAGCAAGCTCAAAACTTCACTATCTTGTCCACTAATATGGCTATATTGGTTGGTGATATGGCAAGTTAAAGTGCCGGGCAAACCCTAAGTGTGAACACTTCAATGAACAAAACTGATATTTCTAACAATGAGATTTTGAGATAATTTTGTCCAATTGCTAGTTTGAATTGGGCTTGAGTTTTCCCTTTTATGCCATTCAAAATAATTTACCTAATACAAAGTATAATTGGCAATTTATTGTTTTGCATATTACAAAGATAAAAGAAACAATGTGAAGAACATTCTTTTTTACCATGTATTTGAACTACAAGAGATGAGGCTATGAATCAAATTTCCAATATATGTATATAGATACATACATATTTTTAAATCTAAATTATCCCACCATATCTTTGTAAATAACCTTACAAGCTATTTCCATTGGTTCCATACTTGCATAACGATCTTAACCCTTAAACATCAAAGCGGTCAATTATTGTCCGCTGTGCATTAAAAAAACACTATGTGGGTCAGAAAAGAGCGGTTTTTTGTTTAATTTTTTATAAAGGTGATCAAAAACACATGGTCCATCAGAGAAGGCAAAAACTACCTCGTTAAATGCATTCATATTTGTAAGTAGCTCAAATTGTGAGAAAATTCAAAGTCATGGTGTTAGGTCCCAAATTGTTCTTATCGTAATTTTCATGAGGGCACCATGCACTATTGACTTTTACAACTTTTGAAAATAATAGTTTAACAAGAGGGCACCACTCTAGAAATCACTATTCATTGTGCAACACTGTAAATGAGCAAGCACGGTGACCACCCCAACGTTTAGGGGTTAATAATAGAAACTATACTCATGTTCTTATTTGAACTCCTTCAAATATCATGCTATGTCTTATTTTGACCATCATTTCTTCTTTTATGATGAAGTTTTAATTTTTAGTTGTGTTCTTCAGCGATAGATTAGGTTGCATGAAACGTCCGCCTCACACTCTTTGGAGAGCCAAGTATAATTGTGCTATATTATTGTGCACAAAACAAAAGAACAATACATACAAAGTCGAAAATTGGTTGAGAAATTAACATGAAAGAAAGCTGGGGTGGTCATGCACATCAAAATGGCTTGAATCAAATTTGCATTAGAGCAGGGTCAGCATGGCTCTGCATTTGTGTGGTGCATTCGCATATATGCATAATAAGCATGTAAGAAATATGCATTGCACGGGATTAGGGCCAGTTCTCTAGAAAAAGAAATTGGCAAAAGTATCATTTTTGTTACTGTACAAGTTACTAGAAAATAAGGAAACCGTGTGTACTGCTTGGTTTGCCCTCGGTTTGATCTCGGTATTAATCATTTTACTCATGGTTTGCTCCTCATGGTTTGCTCCTCATGGTTTGCTCCTCATGGTTTGCTCCTCATGGTTTGCTCCTCATAGTTTGCTCCTCATAGTTTGCTCCTGATGGTTTGATGTAGGACGTCTAAGAACACGCCAGTCTTTCATGACCACCAGTTTACTAAGCCTGAATTACTGGCTGGTGTTTGTAGTTTGTCAGACTCCATTGAGATAGCTCATTAGGAATAGATAGAGATTCCTTAATACGTGTGTGTCTGGAGCAGTATTCAGTAGTCCTAACTGTGGCTAAATTTAGAAACTTCCAATCAAAGAAAAGTTAAGTTACAAAAATTGTGAAGTTTAAAGTCTACAATGATAATTTTGAACGTTTTAGCACATTTTGCAGTAATTTTGCCACTTCAGTTAACCATTGTCCCTTCTGGGGACAGGTTGGACTTTGGGCATGTACCTATGGTCAAAGTACTTTGTGTGATTTTCGGAAACTTTTATTGAAGGTGGGGAATTTAGATATCTATGTGGGCATTTAGTTTATTCTTCATTTCAATATTTGATGAAGAAGTTATGCATGAATTTATGGAAATTTGGGGAGGATTGCCCGTCCAGGTAGCCCAAAAACTTTTTTAAAATTTTAAAATTTTTAAAACAAAAACTTGGAATTGGTTTTTTAGATTTTTTAATACTTGGGAAGCTTTGAATCATTGAATTTCAATCAATGAGATGAAAGTTATGAGGAATTTTTGTTTGCGGGCAGTTATGGATTCTCTACTCTAAAATAAACTTTGAAGACCTTTATTTTACTCAATTTTCAATATTTTGGAAAAAAATCAGACCAAAGGAAGTAGATTGTGTATCACAACATTACAACTGTTGAGATTTGCATTATTCATTTCAATACTTAAATTCTTAACAATTTAGTGTTTTGACTCATTCTCTACTTCTTCTACTTACTATTTTTTCCCATGTGTTTTATAATTCCAATTGATTGAAAATTCTCCCACACATACTTAACTTAATCTCCTACATGGAAAAAATAAAGTGCAACTTTGGGTAGAGCAATTTTTTTGTTATAAAAGTGGTTAAAGGCTTCTGAACTTTTCAAGTAGCATGGAAAAAAACTTTTTTTTTCACTTCAGATGTAAATATCTCACTCCTCTCCATCTGAAATGAACTGATTTTTTTCCCACAAGTACCTCTTCTAGTATAGGGTAAGACCCTACAATTGGATTTTCCAAAAACAAAACATAAAATCCTTTTACTAAACCTCCTAAAAATGACATTTTTTAGTGATTTTCACAGAAAAAGGGCTTGGTCCTTTACGGGTTAATAGTGAAAATCACAGTTGGGATCGATGCAATGGAGTGTTGTGTGTGCTGTAGCACTTCCATGGTCCTGTGGTCGAGAGCAATCACAAGGTCCCTTCCCCCAAAAAAACTCCTACAACCTCCGTGTGACCCACAACTGCAGACTTGCTGTGAATAATGCGTGTCATTCTCTATGCTAACGTGTCACGCGGATTGAGCAAACCTGAAAGTATAGATCCAGGATCCCCTAACAGTAGGAGGCCCTATTTCCAAGCATTATGTCCTACACCAAATAGTGCATTTAGGTTGCCGCATACTAATTTATTGACATTTCACACTATTTAAATATTTACTGTTACTAACAGTGATAAATAATTTTTAAAAGATTTAATAACCATTACAAAGTTATAGAAACACAACCTAACAATATTTAAGTTGTACACCAAGAGAAATTTTAATATATAAAGAGTTACATGCATCTTTAAGTGAGCATGTGCACCGGTCATGAAGTAACTTTTCAAGGTAAGGCAACCCAATTGTTAAGGCAACCTAAATGCACTATTTGGTGTAGTTAATTGCTAAGGGTATTTCCACCGGTGGCTCAAACACACTCAAAGTGTATGAAAAGTGTTGAAGCCCCTCTCAAAATTCTCTGAAGACATTTTGTCTTATCGTGTCTAGCAAGGGCCCTTCAAGACACTATTCATCCTAAGTTTAGTGAACTTTATCCTCTATTTTCCTTAATAAGTGGTGAGCTGATTATTTATGGGGCGTGTTGGAGTGCAAGGCCGCCTTTTTGAAGAGCACGGGTGGAGATCAAGGGGCTTGAAGGCCGGCCAAAATAGATGAAAACATTGAAAGAGCCCGGACTAGTGAAGATGCTCTAAGTGCTTGGCTTGTCACCATGATTGCCACTCTCCACTAGCTCTACAATGGTGTGGCAAGTGCTCATCCATTGTAGTACTCTTTTCAAACGTTGCAAAAGTCAACAATGCATATTTCCTTCTTGAAAATTGCAAAAAGGGCAACCTAGGACCTAACACCATGTCTGTGAGCCTTCTCATAATTTGGGTAACCTAAAAATATGAGTGCATTTGGTGAGGTTGTTTTTTGCCTTCCATGATGGACCATGTGTTAATGATCACTTCTGCAAAAAAATCAGTTGAAAATGGCTTTTCCCCACCCTACAAAGGATTTTTTGTTATCCAGGGGAAAAAAATGTCCTCTTTGACGTTTAAGGGTTAACTCACTTTGTGGATATCAAAATGGGGTTTTCATAGCATTTGTAGCATTGCACTTCAAACTTGACACTACAAGAAATTAAATCTATTTTTGAAAGACCCTCCAAATTCTTGTTCCCCACCCTTGCACTTCAAACATGTCCCATAAATAATCATTTGACATTCACCAAGGGAAATATAGGATAAAACTCACTAAATTTACAATGCTTAGTCTTTTGAAGGGACATTCTTGACACAATGTGATGGAATGACTTGAGAGTATTTGAAGGGTATGAAACACTTATCATCCATACTTGAAGTGTGTCAAACCCTTACATGGCAACACTAAAGATGCTCTTAAACAGGGATCCCTCAAGTTCCGCAAGCAATGTCAAGAAAGACTTGGTATTTAGTGTCACAAGGGAAAATTCCACGTTGATCCAAAATTGTAAAACTTAGAAACAACATATAAGTTTGCAATGCAGATTAGTTTGTTGTTTCTACGTTTTTCAATTCTAAAAGTCGACAATGGAAGTTTTCTCTAAAGCGAAGGTTGGTCTTTGTAAAAGTTGGTTAATTGGTTCGGATGGCCAAGTGGAAGATGTTATACTTGTATGCAAACAAAAATCATAGTAAATAACTAGCATCCAAGTCAGTTGGGAATTTTTTTCTTCCTATACACGTTTGCATGTGGTTGATAATAGCTTGAAGGAGTCCCGCTCGGGCAGATATCTCTTGATTATGTAAAGGTGCAAAGGATTTTTGGTTTAAATGAACCTAGGCAAGACTAGGGTGGCTCATGGCTCTCTTGAAATAAGAAAAGCATGAGCCTACCGCGGAATTAATAACTTACCTTTTGTACCACAACTCATGTATGCACGTGTTGTTTGCCTTCAACTAGAAAATCCATATTAATCCACCATCCTTTATTGAGATCTTCTATAAGTGTCATGTACCCTTTATACTCTTAATTTTCAGATGCAACTTTCATGCAATGCTCCTCAATGGGGAGATACATGAGGCTCAAACTTTTCAAATGCTCCACCATCCCAAGGCACATATGCCTTCTTCATCACTTTACTAAAAGTTTTTCCCAAAGGTTTTGCATCCCTTTATTGCCTTCTTCCACAAGAACAGCAAAAAATGAACTTATTATCAACTACTTCAGCGCATCGTGCACCACCTCCAAGCAATGGACTCTTTCATGACAAACGGGGTGTAGAAATTTGTTGTTGTGAAAAATTGGAGTCCCTCTTCGTACAAAATTATAAAACTTTGTTTTCCTTTTCTAAATTGCTGTTTGTGAGGAAGATATGACGTGTTATTCGCAAAGTATGTTGTTCAATTTTCCTCTAGTGTAAGACCAATCCAAGTCCGTTTTTCATAGAATAGTCAAGATTTGCATTGGGTAGTCACGGCACTTAGGAGAATGAAAAGAGAATGGAGATTGAGAATTGGCTGAGTGAAAGTAGGAGTCAATAGAGCTTGTTTTTTGTGAAAATGCTGTGAAACTCCATTTGTGTGATGGAGAATTGAGAGTGGAGAATGGAGAATAATTTACTTAGTTAGAGAAAGGCAGCACAACTAGCGATTGGAGGAATAAAAATAACTAAAGTGAAAAGCAATTCCTGAGCAAGGAAAACATTACAAGGGAAGATTGTCATATGGTCATTTTTTGTCAATTAGGACATGTCAATTAGGACGTTTTTTTGTCAATTAGGACACTTTTATGTCAATTTGGACACAACTAGTCAATTAGGACATGTCAAATTGGACACCATTTCCTTGTAGTAACAAGTAGACCATGGTAAGAAGTTCACACACTAGCTCATTCTTCACTCCATTTTTCACCTCCGGAGGAGAAGAACAAGGTTGTGAGAAATTTTACGCATAAAGCAAAACGCAAGCTCTAGCAACCACATGGGACATGTTTGTGTTCTCATTCTCCACTTTGGGAGATTGTAAGCTTAGTGCCGTGACTACCCCTATTGTAAACCACGGTAGAGAAATATCTTGTTTATGTTTGGGACAGATTATTCTTGCGAGACAAGGATTTTGGAAGCGTTACGCAAGTTTCCATGCGTAATAAGGGATTACAGATTCTTCATTGGGAATTGCATATTTTTCTTCCATTTCTGAAACTCTGCTCATTCATTTCCAGGGCATTTTTTTGGGTCCCGCAAATTTTGCCAGATTCTACCTGTCCACAATCCATTGGGTGTGAAAGGGAGGGACCATCCCACATTTGTCCAAATCTGTTGAAATATGTCAGAATTGTCGCCAATTTGGCTCCATTTTGCCAAAAAATAAATGCCCTTACTCGTTTCCATGTGGTGATTTACTATGGGAAATATTGGACTCATCAAACATCAAAAGAGAGAGAAAAAAACTTTGTTGTTTGGCTTTGCCATCTAGTGTGTTAGCCCTATTTGTTTATTAGAATGCTCTCTCTATTGCAAGCATAACCTTACACAAAACAATCTTACTTTTAAAATCAAAAAATTCAAATAACATTAGTTTCAAAGGAAAATTTGATGGATATCCTTCAAGTTTGCAATATTTGTATTGATGCCTGTGGGGTTTTAGAAATTGCAAAAGTACCTTTGGACCATAATTTTCAAGTGTTTGAATTGTTGTGCATGCCACTTCTTTCTCCCTTTGTGTGCATGTTGCTTTGTTCTTGTTTTATTGCACTCTATGTTGCAAATGCCACCCTCATCACATGCTAACAAAGCTCTTGCATTGCAAAAAGTGGAAACCCAACTTGTAAAACAGCTTCCACAAGAGTAAGCACAAAAATTTATTGTGCTTGTATGGGATGTGTCATAACCAATGTTGAAGCAAGGAGTGTAATAAAACAAGGAAAAACTTGGATATACACAAAAGGAGAAAGAAATGACATGCACCACAAAACAAATGCCTGAAAATTATGGTCCAAGGATATTTGTGCAATTTTTGAAAACCAAGGAACATCCGTACAAATATTGAAACTTCAGAGTTGCCCATTAAGTTTTCCCTAATTTCAAAAGTCCAGATCCTGATTTCAAATCTTCAATTCTGAAGATGTCCCATCAACTCAGAGCTCATGTCTTGGACAACTGCCTGTAATAAATTTGTGGGGAAATAAAATAATATCAGTGTCACCCAATGCTTGTATGTCAGAAGATCCGACAAATTAAAAAAAAATTCAATGCCTTTGTGAGAAACCTGTATCATGAAATTAAAGAAAGATTCTTCTGTGTAAAAACTGTATGGAAAAAAGGTAATGCGTAGTACACAAACTTAGTTTTGTATTTTTTCATTATAAAGGACCAACTGTCCCCTTAGGGGACAAATGAACCTCGGGCATGTACCTATGACTAAATTAGTTTTTATAAATTTTTGAGATTTTTGAGGTTGGTGGGGAATTCAAAAATGTATGTGCACATGTAATTTTTGCTTCATTCTAACATTTATTGAAGAAGTTATGCATGAATTTTTGAAAAACAGGGAGGGTGGGCAATTTGGGCAGCCCAAAAAACTTTTTTAAAAATTGCATCTAAAAAATAAAAATCTGAAATTGATTCTTTTAATTTTTATGTATTTGGAAAGCTTTGAATCATTTAACTCCAATGATGAGATAAAAGCTATGAGAAGTTTTAGTTTGCAAGCAGGTATGGAACTCCCAAACCTCCATTCCTTTTGCACCTTGTTAAATTTAGTGCTTTAGTTTTTTTTTGACTTTTTGTTTTCCAAGTTTTAGTAAACTAAGATTCCTTGGTTTTGACCATTTGGATCAAAGTAATTCATATTTCTCAATTTTACATAAATCCTCCAATCTTGCCTCGTGTATATGCAAATTTCATGGCCTTACAACATTGCAATATTTTACAAAGTATGATCCACACCTCCAATTCATTTGAAAATTCTCCCACACATACTTGACTTGGTCTTCAACATGGAAAAAAGAAACCTCAACTTTGCTTAGAGCAACTTTTTTGATCATGGAGCAATCAAAGGCTTCTGAAATTTTTGGGCAACAGGGAATAAAACTTTTTTTTGCACTTTGGATGTCAATATCTCACTCATCAACATTTAGAATGAGCTGATTTTTTTTTCTACAATTACCTCCCATAATTTAGGATAAGATCCTATAGATGGATTTCCAAAAAAAACTTTTTTTCCAACCTTTGTACTCATTCTCCAAAAAATGGCAGTTTTCAGTGATTTTCACAGAAAAATGGGCTTGGTCCTTTAGGGGTTAAACAATATCAAAATATTAAATAAATTCTATTGTGTTTCGTTCATAAGAAATTAGTCTAAAGTAGCTTGCATACATCTTGTAACTACACCATTTCAATATGAAAATAAGACAATACTTGGTTTGTTTTTGGCGTCTAGGTTGATTTATGTTTAGAATTGAGAATGTTTTGGAGCTCAAATGGGTCCCAATCTTTCCTTATCATTGGTGGAATATCATAAATTACAGTAGGAACTAAGGCTAGAGAACTTGGAATTTTGATTTTCATGTTCAGAAGACTGGATCTAACTAGGTTCCAACTTGGAAAACGGGCTTCTCCAAGAGTAGAAGAACAATTTGTTTGATTGAACCGCTGTCAAACTTATCAAAAATTAAAAAATTAAAACAGAATTTAATTGGGATCAATCAATAGCATGTAATGTGACTAAAATCTCAATTGCTTTAATAGGACTCCTCATTGGTTCCTCCGTTTTTTATAATTTTCAAGGCTTACATCTTTTGTGACCTTATTTCCTTTGGACATTGAAGCACGCCCATTCGTCATTCTTACATTATAATGAGTCCTTATAGGCTATCCTTAGAGTCACGTAGGCTAGAATTCTGATTCGGGAGCTAAAGCATAGTTTTACAACAACAAACATCCTAGATACATGCAAGTAAAGGTAAAACTGGATACAAACATCGATGTATGCACATCCATCCATGAAAGCAACTGTTATTAAATTTTATCCTGCCATTTGTGTTAATTAACATTTTCTTCGAGCAGAATCCAACAATTTATCCATTATTTAAACCCAAATTATGTACAAAATTACCACGTATCAAGAGGTAACATTCTAGCAAAAGTTTGCCCAACAAAATCAAGTGACTCCAAGTTTTGATCTGCTTCAACTCCTAGTTTAAATTGATCCTTAACCCACCAACTGCCCCCTTGGGGGACAAATGGGATTTTCAAGCATGTACTTACAGCTAAACTACTTTGTATGATTTTTTGAAACTTTTATGAAAGATGGGAAATTCAAAAATCTACATGGGCACCTAACTTTTTCTTCATTCTAACATTTATTGAAAAAGTAAAAAATGAATTTTTGGAAAAAGGTTGAGATTGGGCAACCCAAAAAATTATTTAAAAATTGCATTTAAAAAAATAAAAATGTGAAATAGGTTCTTTAGACTTATATACAAGTGGGGAGTTTTGAATCATTCAATTTTCATTAATGAGATGAAAGTTATGAGAAATTTTTGTTTGCGGGTAGGTGTAATTTTGAGAGAAACCATACCTTTCGGCAAACAAAAATTTCTCATAACTTTCATTTCATTAATGAAAATTGAATGATTCAAAGCTCCCCACCTATATATAAGTCTAAAGTACCTATTTCATATTTTTATTTTTTTTAAATGTAGTTTTTAAATAAATTTTTGGGCTGCCCAATCTCGACTTTTTTCTATAAATTCATTTTTTACTTCTTCAATAAATGTCAAAATGAAGAAAAAATTAGATGCCCACGTAGATCTTTGAATTCCCCATCTTCCATAAAAATTTCAGAAAATCATACAAATTAGTTTAGTTGTAAATACATGCCCAAAATCTCATTTGTCCCTCAAAGGGACAGTTGGTCCTTTAAAGCATCTCCACAAGTGGCTCTAACTCGCTCAAAGTGGATGAAAAGTAGCCAGGCCCCTCTCAAAACCCTCTCAAACTCTCTTATTTGGTGAGTCTAGCAAGCCACTCTCAAAGCCACTATTCATGCACTATTCACCCTAAGTTTAGTGAGTTTTATTCTCTACTTCCTTAAATAAGTGGTCAACTACTTATATATGGGGTGTGTTGGAGTGTAAGGCCACCTTTTCAAAGAGCATGGGTGGAGATTGAGAGCCTTCAGTCCTCTCCATACCAAATGGAAAACTTTGAGCAAGTCTCCACTGGTGGAAATGCTCTTAGGGCATATGTAATGGTCATCGGGAAAAACCCCAGCAAGGATCCCAGTACTTTAGTCTGGTTTTTTAATAGACAAGGAATTTGACCATAAATATTTAATGATTTGAAGGGAAATGAAAGTATTATTGTGAAAACGTAATAATATTTGGGTTTAGACGTTGCATGATTTAGATATATCCCATCAAATGTTAGCTAACTTCCAAAAAACTTAGAGGCCCCTCCAAATCAAGCCTAAATTAAGGAAATTTTTTGTAAAGGGGTTGGCAAGTTGCCAACCATTTGCCAACCCCTTTATAAAAATTTATTTATTTAGGCTTGATTTGGAGGGCCCTCTAAGTTTTTTAGAAGTTAGCTAACACTTGATGGAATATATCTAAGTTAGCCAATGTCCAAATCCAAATATTAATACGTTTTCACAATAATATTTTCAATACACTTCAAATCACTAAAAAATTATGGTCAAATTCACTATCTATTAAAAGATTAGATTGAATTGCCGGGATCGTTGCCGGGTTTTTCTCGGTGCCATTACAGATGCCCTTAGGGGTTAAAATCTTAAATGGTTCCATACACCGGTACAATTTATAATTGATTTCTTTCTATGGAATCATCTAAAAGGATTTTCTATGGATTTTTTTTATGGGGGTTCTTTGGATATTTCCTTTCGTCTCTTGATTAATTTGTCATTAATACATAACATTTAGTAGCACTAGTAAAGGCTGCTTCCCTCCAAGAGAATGGTGTGAAATATTCCACTTGGATGAAATGGTGTGGAATATTCCACACCTTTCTTTAATTATGGGGACACTTGGCTGAATTTGTCAAATTTTATGAAAGGGAGGTTTAGTGCAGTGCACACACATTGAGGGGGCCAAATGTGTCAGAAAATTTATTTATTTATTTATTTTTATTTTTATTTATATTTTGATCAAGATGAAGTTTGTGAATGATACCTAAAAAGTGGGAAAGGCAGCCTCTCTTCACGCTACTGAATGTCATGTAAAAGCAACTTGGGGCAGTGTGAAAGTAGATGAACTCCGGATGACATCATCCAGATATACACAGGATTTCTTGAGTGGCGTTGATGACCATACCCCCATTGATGATGCCTCATGATGGCTCATGCATGCAGCTTGGCATCATGTGCTGGATTGGGCTGTACACCCATTTCGGCCCTGCCCTTTTTTAGTGCCCCGAGGTGTCACCAATTTCTCTGCCCCTGTTTTTAGTATCCCGAGGGTCACTAAATAGGCTTGGAAAGGCACTCCGCCCTCTGTCTTTGGCTGTGCACCAAATAATGCAATTACTGTGGCCTACCTTTGGAATTAACATAATGACATCGTGTTGCATATCTTGCTGTAATTTGCAAATTTTTATATGCAATCAAAACCAGGTTGTATGTGGCTCTAAATTAATCCATTTTTAAATTATTGAAAGAAAAAACCAAAATTCTAATTTGAAAGTCGGGTATATATTTTTTGAGGCTTTAAAACTGATTGATATTAACCCTTAACCCCTAAAGGACCAGACCCTTTTTTTAGAAACATAGCAATTTTGGGCAGGTATCTGTGATTGGAGTTTTTCATATTTTAGGCTGAAATTTTAGTAGAATGTGGGGACCAGGTTTATCTTTCATATGCACTAAATTTCATGACATTTGGAATTATGAGTAAAAAGTTATAGCCTAATATGTTGTTTTTTACATTTGAGGGGCAGCCGGGGCAGATTTTTTAAAATCACTTTTTTCAAAAATAAAAAATTTAAATTAGTTAAGGAGATTTATGTGAATGTAGGAAGCTTTGAATCATTCCGTTTGGATCAGCAAGATGAAAGTTATGAGGATTTTTTGTTTGCAGGCAGTTATGGATTCTCTACTCCAAAATAAACTTTGAAGTTCTTTATTTTACTCAATTTTCAACATTTTGGAAAAAAAACAAAACCAAAGGATGAAGATTGTTTATGACAACATTATGACCATTGGGATTGGCGTTTTTCATTTCCATAATTAAATTCTTAACAATTATGTGTTTTGAATCATTCTCTACTTCTTTTTACTTACTTTTTTTTTTTCCATATGCTGTACAATTCCAAATGATTTGAAACTTTATTGACATGTACTTTACTTAGGTGGAATAAGGAATTTAGAGAAGCACCACCCACATGGCCTTTTTTCCTTAGGAATTTCACCTTTTGAAGGGTAGCTGCCTGGTTTTTCACAAGACGTTTGTGAATATTCAAACCATTCTAACTTCTAATCCACATGGTGGAAAAATCTGAAATTTTTTCCGCATCTTCTAAAACCATTCTTCTACAAGAGCCTATGGTCACATATGCATTAAAAATTTTTTGTTTTCAAGTTTGGTCGATGCTCTAAAAATGATAGTTTCGAAGAGTTTTTGGTGGAAACTTTGCTTGGTCCTTTAGGAGTTAAAGGACGAAGGAGCCCTTTGAGGCCAATACAATATTTGGTATTTTCTTGTATTTGGAATGCATCCACACTTTTACTACATTTGAGATCAACAAAGAAGTTAGAATATAGATCAATACGGTTCTAGTGAACTAGTCAAGATCCCAAATTAAAACTTTTTATTGGTAGCAAATGCCAATTATATGGTAGCGTATATACTATGTAATATGTAGAGCCGTCCTTTAAGGGTTAAATTGGCTGAGAAAAAGTTGTACTTTTGGAGTAGTTTGTGAAGGAGAGGTTTTCCATCTAGAATTTGTCTAAACGTTTGAAGTGATATGGAAACAATGCTTCAAGGCTGGTTCATACAGAGAAATTCTCAAGTCTCCATGAAACGACAAGGTCAACCGACCTCATTGTAAGGTAGGCACACCCATAAGCATGGAAATAAGGGTTTTGGAGTAGGTAAAATAATTGACTAACTTTGAAATAAATACTGTATGTTAGGAAGTGGAAACCAAAAATATTGGCATCAATTTCAAGGTTCCAATTGCAAGCATTTGTTCACAAAAAAATTTCAAAGTCCAAAATCATTGCAATTGTACGAACCATGTGTAAGAGATGCTAAAAATAAGGCTTGTTGGTTCTTAAATAGTGAGATGGGTACTCAAAATTGTCATGCAAGTCGCCCGCAACCATCACTTTGTCACCCATAACTATCACTTAATTACCCATAACCATTTGATTTATATTTGTTAGTTCATGACAATGTCAAGTAACGCCCATGGGGACATGACGAGGATGGGTGCGCCTACCTTAGTTAGGCTTGCTTAGGTGGTAAGCACTTTGCCAAGGCTTAAGTAACCCTTAAACGACCATAGGGCATAGTATATACTCTAACGTATAATTGTCATTTGCTACCAATAAGAAATTTTAATGTAGGATCTCAAGTAGCGCACTAAAACCACATTGATCTACTCTCCAACTTCTTTGTTAGTCTCAAATGTAGTAGAGGTGTGGATCCATTCCAAATACAAGAAAAATATCTTGTATTATATTTGTCGCAAAAAGGCCTTTCGACCGTTTGAGGGTTAAACTCATGACCATTTTGTTGGTGTGTCAAGGTCAAAATTACTAAGTCATGTTTGCAAGTGTCTTATTAAAATTTCTAAATATGATGAATTTAGAAACAAAATAATGACCAATAACTTTAATAGCTTTATTTTCAAGTTCAGGATCTTTTTTATTTTGAAGTGCCTATATGACAATTATTTTTGGATGTTTGGTGCCAAGAAGCTGGAACTTCATTCCAAGTGCACGGTCCATGAAAAATGAAAATAAAGGGCCTAAGTCTAAACAATTGTTTAGCACAAAATTTTCAATTATGTTAATAATGTTTCTTATGATGCTTTTACAATTCAGCAAAGTTAGAATGTAAATTTGAGTTAAGGTAGGAACACTCATAAGCGTTACTGTCCCCATAACCGTCACCTCTAAAATTTTGAAAAAATTGGGGAAACGAATAGATGTAATTACAAGGATGTATAACATGTGAATATGAAATCTTAAAAGTGGTTATGGGTGCAATGGCAGTTTGCTCTTTAAAATTCATAACTTATTCTCACAGTATCCAAATAATACATTTTGAAAGTGCAAACTCGATATTTTTTTTGTTCCTAATAGGATCTTATAATTTGCTAGCTGTTTATTAATACTCATCATGTTCAAAACCCTTAATTTGACGCTTATGGGTGCTCCTACCTTAGGAATCATTCACGGGTTTAGCACATGAGACATAGTGTAAATTTCCCCTTGATTAGAGTGTTTCCAACTTGGAATAAACTCCAACATTCAGAGTTGATCAGATTAAAGGTTAAACAACTACAGGTGAAGGTAACGTGGTTTGTTACACATGTATTTTCACATAATGTTTGAAAACTGTTCTAGGTCTTGGTGGGCAGCTCCAAGTATCATAAAAGAGTGAGGAGCTAAAGTAGAGGCTAGTGGGCATGGAAGAATGATCAATCTACAAAATAGCCACAAGGAGAATCCACTTGAAACTTAGGTGAGAATCTCATGAAATTTCAAATCTTTGGCGTCCACATTGTAAGCAAGAATGGAACAATATGATGTTGCAAATGCATGCAATTGATGACCAACATTGAAATGGATTGAAAGACCGATGCTAAACTACCACAATTAAATAACACTCTTACACAAAAAAAGATTTTGTGAGCACCAAATCCCTCCGGCTGGGTATGTAATTCAGGTTTAACATTGAGAGTTGCTTTTGTATGAATCTTATTGTAAACGAGTAAGTACAATTCAGGACAAGATTGGCTTTCCTAATCAAATGAATATCAAGTCATAAGGTAGGAGCACCCATAAATGTTAAACTAAGGGTTTTGAACATGATGACCGTTAATAAACAACTAGCAAATTATAGGATCCTATTAAGAACAAAAAAAAATGAGTTTGTACATTTAAATGTATTATTTGGATACTCTAAGAATAAGTTGTGAATTTTTAAAGAGCAAATTGCCATTGCACCCATAACCACTTTCAAGATTTCATGTTCACATGTTGTACATTCTTGTAATTACATTTATTAATTTCCACAGATTTTCCAAGATTCTAGAGGTGATGGTTATGGGGACACTGATGATTATGGGTGCTCCTACCTTAGACACAAAACACTTTTATCCAAACACTCTTCAGTTTGTCCCTCCTCTCCTAACGCAAAATCTTACCAAAAAATAAAAATAAACAAAAAAAAATCTAAGGTAGGAGGCTCAAATTTTGTTTGATCATTTAGAACCACCCATGTAGGGATGCCACAGATAGCGCAGAGAGCTTCTTAAATGGGTCACATTTTTTATGTTCAAAATTTGTACTTGTGCATGCACGGTTTTAGGAACTGAAAGAGAGTGACATGAGCTACTAGTTAGCGTGCTTATTGGTTAGAATTGTGTTGAGATTTGTCTTTGAGTAAAATATAGATAAACGTCATACTAAAATAAATGAAAACATGATTTGAGTACTAGAATATGGAATGGTGCTTGCACATTTTAACCCCTCAATGCCCTAGGGGCGTGAATGTTGCCCCATTTCAATGTTTTTTTTTCGATACTTGGGGTGTTGAGGGTTAAGGGCCTTATTAGAGCATTCTCAAATTTATAATGGTTGCCTTTTGGACTCATGTGCTCCATTTACAAGACGCCTTTGAATCATGAATGCTACCACCTATGATCAAGAATAGCTACCTATGCACCTTATGCTTTGATAAATTGTAGATTATTCATACTAATTCAAATTTGTTTTATTTAAACAGCCACAAAACTGTCTCTTTTTGACTTTCTACCAAAAATTCTTCCCCTATGCTAGGCTTCCTTAATTTTTCTACAAAAGTGCACTTTCCCTTACATGGTCGATTCACGAGCTTCCTCCCTTACTCCAGTATTGAATTTATTTTAATTTTTTGCAGTTTTGAGTAACATTGTTAAATTCTTGTAATTGTAAGGGTCACTTTGCACAAGAAGCAAAGGTCGTGAAAGTTAAGGGTCATTTAAACCACAACAAAAAAGTAAGTGTGTGTAACTTCAAGCACTTATGATAATGAAAAAGTTGTGGTGGTTATTGTTCCCATGCAAAAGACTTGAGGGCAAAAAGCTGTGGCTATAATCTTAAACCTTGAGGATTTCAGAAAAGAAGGAACAAAGAAAAGGACCATGTAGAATTTTTGAGATTTTAATTCTATCCTATAATTTCTAATAATCTAAATTAGTAAATTACGTCAAAATGATTGGGTATTGATGAAATTCAGTAGTTGGCCGTCCGATAAAAGAAAGTGGGAGTGCTACTCTTCATGATCCCAATTTTTGGAGTTAGAGTGGTGTTTGATCATGTATTTGGAATATCAAATTATGTTTCTTTACTTTAAACTTGAATCCTTATATAAAAGCCATGGGATTGATTTTAGATATTCAACCAGTGATAAGCCAAAATTGGGACCTCGATGGTTTGAAAGAAACCTCGATTCTTGGAATAAAGCT
Source organism: Ulota crispa (assembly GCA_963920765.1). Classification (NCBI taxonomy): domain Eukaryota; kingdom Viridiplantae; phylum Streptophyta; class Bryopsida; order Orthotrichales; family Orthotrichaceae; genus Ulota; species Ulota crispa. The sequence continues at coordinate 802,798 of OY987247.1, read as the reverse complement.
ACCCTAGTTTGAAACAAGTAGACCACTACTTTGATTTCACATATTTACAAGAGAAAAGAAAACTAAGTTGTATTATGTTTGGGGAAAATTTGGTGTTTAGATGCCATCACACAAATGCATATTGCAAGGATGGACTTGCAGAAGTTATTAGAATGTTTGGAATTTGTTACACTTATTGCTACTTTTGTCACTAGTGTATGTTTGTAGGTCTTGAAAATGTATTTGACTAGTATATGAATGATTATCATGTGGCAATAATAGTTGCATATTAGTTTTATTATCAACGACTTCATGAAATTGGTTGAAATAGTCATTACTAGGTCACACAAAGAGTCCCTTTTGCTTATACATCATAAAATTTTGTTGGCATTTATTTTTTGTGGATATAAATTTTGAATATGTGATTGTCAACATGCTTCAAAAAAACATTGATAAGCAAAATTCTATGCCAATTTGAATTTTTTAAATTGCATAAATCTCAAACAATTGATAATGTGCCAATAGTTCAAAAAAAATCAAATTGTTTTGTATAGCTTGATATTCATGGAACTTGTTTCAAATTATGCACAATCATATCTCTCTTGATATAAAGATGTTGTGTTTGCAATTCATAATGATAGATGTTTTTCTAAACGTCACTTCTTCAAAGTGCAAGGCTTTTTATGTGATTTTTCATTTTTAAAGGTTATATAAAAATGTACATCTTGAGCGTACAAGTTTTGCAATTACTAATATTTCTTGTGTAGTCGATCTTCATTAAAATTTGGCATAAGTATACAACATCAATAGAAACTTGTTTTGTAAAGTTGGAAAACAAACAAACACGTCAATTTTTTTTAAAGGCGTTTTATTGTTCTGTTTTAAAAGCAAAAGTATGTGTTGAAAATGATCAATTAAATTCAAGTATAAGAAATGTATATAGAAATGTAAAGTCAAGCTTTGTCATGAAAGTAAAATCTCTCAACATTCCCGCATTTCAATATATTTTCCCTCTTAATGAGTTTGCTTTCAATATTTCTGGTCTATATTCTATATTTGCTCTAGTTTATTGTGGTGAACATATTCAAAAGATTGATATAATTATAGCATGGATATGATATGATAAATTTTGTTGATGCCGCTACATATTCAAAAAGAAAAAGATTTCTATTTCCAAATTTAGCCTAAGACATTCTCTCTAACTATTTTGCAAATCTTGATATTGTATATGTATTATGATTTTTCAAAGAATTGTTTGTTTATTTTAAACGGTAGTTCCTCTGAAGTGTCATTTAGGGAGTAATCTTTGATGGAGGAGGTAAATATAAAATAAAATAGTGTGGTTTCCATTCACAAATATATATATGAAGATAGAATGGACTAAGACAAATTTCCATTGATTTCCAAGTTTGGAATAATGGCTCTAATCATAAGTGACACCAAAAGGACTTAATGGGTGCCAACTCTCAAATTCCAATTGAACCCAATACATATTCACTTTAGAATTCAATTGTTACTATGTATGAAATAGAATATGTTGAAACTCGTTAGTATTGGATCAACAAAAACAACACCCTTGATGTATCAAAAAGCATACAAAGCACCTTAAGATGCAATGAAGCCAACAATGAGGTTTCAAATATTAGGTTACTAGTTTACTCACCCGTTGTACCAATGGGTTGATCATTATAGAAAATGTAAAAGGTGCAATAATAAAAAACATAAAAGGTGCAACTTGCTAAATAAAGAAAATGTAAAAGGTGCAACTTACATGCAAGGAATGCAACTCATAGTTGCACTCAAACTCTTTACTTTTTATCCAAAACAACCCATGAATTTTTTTATAGATATAGATTAGCCATTAGACTTTCCATGATACAACGTGAGAGTAAAAAAGAAAAACTATTTGTACTTATTCTACTCTTTTTGGCCTCAGGTATTGAGAATTTAAAACACACTCTTCCTTTGGAAGTCTATAATTTCTTACCTTGCAGGTAGCAAAATTAGTCCTTGAAGTTGTTTCTTTGGAAAAAAATAGCTTATTTATTTATGGAAATTAAACAACTCAATTATGTAATTCACCTAATTTTGTAATTCACTTAACAAAAATGCCACAACATCCTTCTCACATGTGCCATGTGGACAAGTATTGCTCAATTTATAGCTTTAATTTTTTTGAACTATATGATAAATGAAGCAATGAGCTCCTTTATTTAACCTTTAACTTTACTTCTTAGCATAATTACACTTAAGCCTCGACAATTCATAATCATTTATGTCTTTAAGATTTTCAACAACATTAGGCATGTCATATTGATTTATCTATAATGCCTTCTTTTCAAAATCCAAACGTCCCATGAGCTATTAATTAAAACATTGCCATTTTAATGAGCCAAAAGCCAATAATACTGTAGCCACAATTCCAATCCTTCCTTCTTTTTTTTCATGCAAAAAAAACCCACAATTTCAATAAGTCTTGAGTATGAATATCATTAATATTATCTAAACCAATATCCCTTAGCATCATTTTGACCTCTTGCAACTCTTCATTTCCTCCCCCATCCACTTTCTTATAAAAGCCTGCAATATGACCTCTAAGTTTCCCTTTGCTCACCAAGTAACTCTACAATGTGATTCACTAACATACAATTTTGTTTGTTAAATCAAGTGAGTGACATCAAAACTTGCAAAAAAATATTGATTATTTTTTGAAAATAATGAAAATGAAAACTTGATCTCTTAATGTATAAGAACTAAATTTGGGTTATTTGTAAATCTACTTGCAACATTCCTCCTTGTTGTTCATGTTATGGAAACTATCTAAACAAACATATTGTCACTTGCATTGGAAAAAATATGAGCCCTCCACAAGGCCCCTAAGAACCCCTTTCAAGGGGTCTTCTTAATTGTTTTCATTTGTACTTTGGGATAATAAAAATTCCTTACACCCTACTAAGCCTTTTACTACAATCATGACTCACATTAGCAAGTCCAATTTTCATTGGGTGTCACAAGTACATGTACATATTACCATGGTTCTTTTTCTATATATTAAAATCTTCAACCTAGTACTTGTGAGGGTAGCATTTAATTATGATTGTGTACAATAATAAGAGAATAATTAAAAAAATTGAGTCATAGTACTAGCTTGCCATTTTCTATTCATAATTTTTGTGATGTACAATAGGAAAATCATACAAGATAGAAACACTTCACACAAGTTCTCACATGCTTTTAATGTACTTGGCCTAAGTTCAATAAATGTTAAAAGTGTCAGTTCTTGAGGGCCTTGTGGAGGGTTCAAAATTTAACTAATGAAATACAAAGATTTACAATTGTCCTATAATGATGTTCAAGATGAGAAAACTTCTGCTAGTTATTCATTAGTTAAGCAAAGCATACCTAGAATGCACATGAGTAAGGAGAAAATAGATAGAACCACCCACGTGTACATATTCATCCATAAATTCAGTTAATATTAGTGAATTTCATCCAAAATTTGGCTCATGTGATGGTGACAATTCGGTGACTTCATCCTAATTTCCACCCAGTTTTTTTGGAGTAAGAGTAGCCAGTGCCAAAAAGAGATAAAATTGAACCTTGCCACTAGCTCTAGCACTCTTGAACAATTTGTGAACTTTGGTGCAAAAAAACTTGATTTTGCTTTATTATGACGGATCAACCAAAGTGAATTTGCTCCTATCTATTAGTTGACTTTTTCTTCAAAGTAAACTAATATTTTGTGGCTAGTCCTTGTAACAATTGCATGGTTCCCTTGAGTTTTCCTAGTATGGTGCTGCCAATGCTTTCGTAGTGCGTGTTGCTTGGATTGTTGTTTTGAAGCAAGTGCTAAGGGCCTCCTTCCATGTGTGGAAGTGGGAGGTGGTTTCATAAAATTAAGGTAGGAGCACCCTTCATTGTTAGTGTCCCCATTCCTAACATTTATTTGTGTTAGTGATGTCAATGATTGACAACTCAAAAAAATTGGTTATGGGTGACAAAGTGATGGTTATGGATGATAAAGTGATGGTTTTGGGTGACTAGCATGATAGTTTTGAGTGCCACATCTCATTATTTAAGAACTTCTCAAGTTAGTATTATGAGCAAATGAGCACAATAAAGACATCTCCTACACACAACTATACATTTTTGAGCGATTTAGGACTTTGAAATAATCTTCATGAGCAAATGCTTGCAAATGGAACTTTCAAATTGATGCCAATATTTTTGATTTCCTCTTAATAACTTAACACTATTTTTTTCAAAGTTCACTAATTGATTTTCCTACTCCAAAACCCTTAGTTTCACGCTTATGGTGCTCCTACCTCAAGACCAGTGTGAGAGGAGGATCCCAAGTCAAAGCTATTGCTTTTTGAGTTAGGCACTTCCATGTGGAAAAGGGTTGGTGCAAATAGCCCTCACCAATGATTGGTATAACTAAGAAAGAAAAAAGGGGAAATTACAAATATGGGCATGAAAACGTAAAATATTGCAGATAGGGGCGCAGTTTCAAAATAATTACAAATAGGGGCACAATTTTTAAAAAAATTGTAAATTTTTGTAATTTTTTTTGGTTTGGACATTGGTTGATTTAGATACATCACATTAAATGTCAACTAACTTCCAAAAAACTCATAAGTTTCCAAAAATAGCCATCCTCCTTTACTAAAATTTCAATTTTTAGGCTTGATTTGGAGAGACTTTTACATTTTTTAGAAATTAGTTAACATTTTATGTGATGTGTCTAAATCAACCAATGTTCAAACCAAAAAAAATTTACAAAAAACTATATATATATATATTTGAAACTGTGCCCCTATTTGTAGTATTTTACGTTTTCATGCCCCTATTTGTAATTTCCCCAAGAAAAAAACTATAACTCAACAATGATCAACACATGGATGAATTTACACCAAACTTACTTAATCCTAATGAGCACTAGTAAAGAAATTGTAGTTGTCTAGCACTCCTCCCAATCACTAATGCAACATGGAAGAATGCCTTAACCCTTTAAAGACCACACACATTTTCACAAAATCCATTACAAACTAGGGTAGTAAACTTGGATGTGCGATTGAATCATATATGGACCTGATATCATTAATCCAACCGTACAAATGGGAACTATACCTTGTTTATTATAAAGTATCAAAATTTCAACTAGATCTACCATTGGAGGTGAAATATTATAATGGTTGAGTGAGTTGTAGGTGGAAAATCTATAGTTTTTGTGTTTGTGTGGTTTTGGATCTTACTACTTCATACAAGTTTTGTTTGAGAAGAGCCTTATATTTCTAAAAAGCAAGGTTTTTAAACTTTTGAATGAGACTAGTTTTGCACAAAATGGATAAAAATAGCAATCACAAGGTGTAGCTAAGTGGAAAAAAAGGGTCAAAAGTCCCACTTTATTGCTACACAAAAACGGTTTTACAATAAATTTGATAAATGCAATGAAAAATCCAATCGGTGAAAACAATAAAAAATTGGCCTTGAATATAGGACAACAAATTTCTAATATGAAATGATAGCACCATTTGAATAGAACTTTAAATATTACAATTATACTATTATCATATAGAGAAACACTACAAGCGTATTTCTTGAGGAATTTGAATTTTTTCAGGATTGCACAATTGAAATTTGACATTCTTCTTGGATGCTTGATATAATGTGTTGTTGCTTTGATCCATCTTTGACCAAATATGGATACGTATTTTGAGGCCATGCCTTACAAACATCATTATTTATCAACTCACATACCTGATTTCTTTGTTTTTTATTTGGTTGGATGCAAAATTCTTGTGAGCACAAGCATTCTTCAAGATTGATTTCCAAATTATTGAACAATTTTACTCTCCCAAACCAAAATATGGTTCGGTGGTCTCTAAAGGGTTAACTACGTCTTGAAGTCCATGTGTCTCATTTGGTTGTTTTTGGTTGAAGTGTTGTATTTTACCTCTCCAATGAAGCCTCTTTCATAAAATGAGAGATTGTGGTTAACCCCTGAGCTCCCAAGGGGCCAAAATATGGCCTTTCGGTTTTGAAAAATTTCCTTGCTTGACTGTTATAATCTTTTCAATGGTACGGTGAAAGGACGTGTCCATTTCCTTGGAGCTCCGGGCCTATGTTCACTACCCATCGGTACGGTCAATTTTTGTGAATCTCCTTTAAGTGAAAGTTTGATTGGAATGAGTTCCAAAGGGTTTGGATTTGAGTGAACTTGTCCTAGGCCCTCAAAGGTTAACCTGAGAACCATGCTCATATGCTGGTTTGCTAATTCAACTATACAAAAAATCCTAAACCCAAGCACCCATAACCTTCATTCACAATGGCAGATTGGCACTGAGTCGGTGCAAGTCATTGTGCGCGCCGCATCCGCTTTTCTAGTGTTGCATGAAGAAAGCGACTGCTTGCCCCGACACCAGCTTTAGGCAAGCCAAGTAGCTAGCAGTCCACCTCAGCTGGGGCTAGAGGACATGCTGTTTTGGCTGGGGCTAGAGGGCATGCTGTTTTGGCTGGGGCCCGCGCTTGACACCCTACCCAACCCTTGCCCAAATCATTTTCTCTCTCCTCTTGAACTCTAAATTCTAATCTTTACTTTTTGAAACTTGCGTTTGAGCCCCTTCACTTGCTATTGTGCTTCTTATGACTTGGTTTGTAATTAGTTTATGAGCACATCAGTGAAAGAACCAGCTACAAACCAAGTTTCAAGGAGCATAATAGCAAGTGAAGGGGCTCGAACGCAAGTTTCAAAAAGTGAAGGTTAGAGTTTAGAGTTTAAGAGAAGAGAGAAAATGGTTTGGGCAGAGGCTGGGCAGATTGTCGAGCGCGGGCCCCAGCCAAAACGGCATGCCATCTAGCCCTAGCCAGTCCACCTCCCATGCGATGCATCCATCCTCGCTGAAAACCTAACGCTTAATTGGATTCCAATAATGAAGTCGGTGCCTTCGACAATTTCTCATCAGCTCAGTGTGCACCAAGGTCCGGGAAATATTTGAGATTTTTCGATAGATTTCCTTCGATCCATGTGTTGAACCGGTTTATCATGGAGTTCTTTTGGTTATTTTCTATATTTTACACTATAAATAAAAAATAAAATTTTTTTTGACCATTTTTAGCCAGTTTATAAATTGCAAACAGGTTTTTTCTCATTTCACTAGCTAACATTGAACTAGCAGTTGGTTCTTCTCGGACCTTGGTGTGCATAAAGCAGGGCATCCGTGAGATCGTGACTGCAGTGTTGCAAGTGCACAACCCCAACCTCCTGATGTGCATATCTATAGGCTGTTAGAGCATCTCTTGCATCATGTTTAAAGAAGAGCCTGGAAACTAGGTTTGGAGGTGACAAGAACATAGTGTGAAGTTCCCCTGCAGTTCAAAAGGTTTGAGGGTTTGCACCTGCGTTACAACAAATTGCAAGGGTACATTTGGTGTTGCTGCGTGAACGGTGCTTGGCAAGGACCATGAAGGGGGGCCTAGAGAAAGCTCAAATTTGACTTGAAAGTGACCAAGCCTAAAAGGCCCCACTACTGCACATCGATGCACATCAATGAGTATAGTGCTATTGGAGACTTGAATCGCAAAAGCAGTTACGGGTTGAACGCAAAGGGCTATTTTAATGTGCTACAGGAAATGCTCTTAGAGCATCTTCACCACAACAATAGGAGTTCATCTTGGGAAAATGCCCATGACTCTTGTTTTCATGTTCATCTGCAATTTTGCCCACTTGTGCAATCTAGCGTTCACCCAATGAGAAATCTTCTTATTTGAAAAAATAGATAGATTCTATAGCTTACTCAACTGAAAAAAGGTAGCATTTGCAAGAATTGCCGTGCATGAGGAAAATGAAAATTTTGCATTGCAGGATGGAATTGTTTGACAAGTCCGAGCATCAGCAGCTTCCTTTGTCTCTGACACGGCAAAACGCCGGACGAGTGGAGACGCTCTAATATAGATTGTGCTTTCAGCCCTTCGCATTACATACTCTCATGCACAATGTCGGTAGTATCCTCTTTTGGGCTATTTTCGGTTCTCCGCCCCGGTCGAATCATCATCCTGGTTGGCTTCGCCTGTATTGGTTGTCACCCGAATCCGGCATTTATTTATCCCTACTACTCATCCATCTGTTTAATTTTGATGGTCCTTGATCTCGTTGCTGCATCACCTACGTCGTATTTATGCCGTCCCCTTCTCATTTCGCACCGGTCTCGGGACTCGGGAGTATGTTGCTGATCGTCATTTTCATGATTAGGTTTCTGTGTATTTGTCTATTGTGTCGAGAGTGCTACATATCCCGTTGGGTACTTTAGGGTTAGGTTGTAAGACCAACGCACCTGTAGCTTTGATTTGATAGTCGGAGGTGCGTGCGGTTTGCCGAAGATCGTGATTCTGTTGCAATGGGGATGTGTGCGATTCGTGGACCTTGGGCTCTACACCAAATAGTGCATTTAGGTTGCCTTAGCAATTAGGTTGCCTTACCATAGAAAGCTACTTCATGATTCATGGTTTGACTATTTGGAGGCTCATGTAACTCTATAGAAATTAGGATTTTAAATGGTTTACGGTTAATTTGTTTTTATGCAATTGAGTTGTTATTATCCAATACCTTATAAAAATTACTTATTGCAATAACTGAAATTATTGTAGCAAAAATAAGTATTTAAATACTGTAATGAGAAATTAATGTGGGGCAACCTAAATGCAGTATTTGGTGTAGACGACGAGGAAGCACCGGAAGAGGTGGAGTTGAGTTCTCCGAGGAGCAGCACCACCGTTAGTACGAGCTACATCAGCTTCGGAAGCGCCTCCTCGCAAGACCTCGACAACATTGCCGAAGCCGTGTCTCACTTGTACGTCGACGGCGCGATCTGGCAGCGGGCGACTCCGCGAGGCCAACGTTGCAAGCCTCTGTCGTTCGCCGGAGCCATCCTCTACGAAGAGAACGGACATCTGCTCACATTACCGCTACCGGAAGACCAGGAGATGGACGAGTATATCAGCTCTCAGCGCAATCTCATCGCCACAGACGAAGCCTTTCGGAGCTAAAATCAACGCGCCCCTGTAGATCATAGTCAGCTATCCATAGATGCCGGAGCTTCCATAATTACAGTTGCACGTACCCAACTGCGAGTATAGAATCACCAGCAACGACCCTGATACGGAGGGTTTGATACCCATCATTCTTACCTTTGCGAGTTACCAATTTTTTTGCACATTTTTTTCGCCCATTGATGTAGATTATGATACATTTTGCTAAAGTCTTGCAGCTGAGCTGCAGTTTTACAAGTGGATTCGTAGGTAGGAGTAGAGCAGAGCTGTGCAAGCACAGATTACGGCGTATCTTTTGTAGACAGTGTGGATTGTGGAAGCTTTGCACATGTAATCAGGACAGACGTACAACCGCAGACCTGACTTCCATGTTTTTGCAATTATTTGAGGTAATGGTACTTTGCAGAACAATTAGACTTCTTTCACATGGTCGTAATTGATTGAGTCATTATCAAGGTTCTGGGTCAACATGGTGCAGCTTGATTTGAGTTTGGAGGATTTGGCAGAACGGGTGCAGCTTTGTTGGATTGGAATCTTGTGTTCGTCAGGATTCAGGGTGGGCAGTGATGCGGCTTCGTCGGTCGCTGGGAGCCAGAGGAAGGAAGCCGTCCATTTCATCTGCCTTAACCCCTAAACCCTAAACGTCTGAAACTTCTGAAAGCGCCTTTACTGCCAATACAACAGAAGGTATTTTTCCTGTATTTGGAATGGATTCACACCTTTGTTACATTTGAGATCATCAAAGAAGTTGAAATATAAATCAATGCCATTTTAGTGAGCTAATTGAGATCTCAAATTAAAATTTCTTATTAGTAACAAATGTTCATTATACGACAATGCATATGTTATCCCCATTTGACGTTTAAAGGTTAATGTTGGTAGTGAGCGGATATGTCAATTATACAACAACATATCTACTATCCCCATGGAATGTTTAAGGATTAATGTGATAGTAAGTCAATATGTCAATTATACAACAACGTATCTACTCTTCCCATGGGACGTTAAGGGGTTGATGTTGGTGGTGAGCCGAGTCTTTAATAAGCTGAAGTGAGTTGTTTTGGGGAAAGTGCTGATCTTTGTTTGTTCTGTAGTCTCTGTATCTCTTCCAGTTTTCGGCTTTCGGCTGGAATGTTGCATTTCACCTCTGCAATGAAGTCTCCTTCTCTTCTATTTGTGTCAGAAAAGAAAGACCTGACTTGAATGTCGAAAGAAAAAGCCTGACGTGAATGGACCCATGTTGTAGTTTCGCCGGTTTCAGCGTCTCGAACGTGTGGTACTCAGGACCCTGATTGTGTAAGGGCCCTGCCATGAGCACAGAGAACACCAGTTCTACTTTCTCTTCTCTCATAGAATTCGAAACCACGGAAGTTTTCAAGCTTTGGAGCTTGTTAAATCAAAAGAATTGCACATTTATAAGGGAATAAGTAAAGTGACACACCAAATTGTTAACAGCACACCCCCACGGTTCACCGCAAGCATGCCGATTGGGAATTCATAGTGACCTCTGTAATATCACATTCTATTTAACATACAAAAATCTTAATAAAATTCTAATGGTGAATGCATAGTGTAGTAAACACCAACCATTAGTCATACTACTATAATCATAGTGACCTTTGTAATATCACATCTCTACTTTATGATATCATACCACTAAGATCACAAGGCCCTTTGCAATATCACATTTACACCTTTGTAATATCTATAGTCTTTGTGATACTATCAAAGATAAAGATTTAGGAGCCAAAAAATTTGGTGTAACACAAAAATCGTGTTAACTTTGAGATCATGTGGTCAAACATACAAAAGATGACTCCAAAAATTTGCTATTGGGTGTTTTTTTAGAAGGTTGACTTTTTGACAATTTTGGTCTCAAAATTCCCCAAGGCTTTGGGGATTAATCATAAGATATAAGGTAACAACACCCCTAACCGTGACTGTCCCCCTAGATATGACCAACATTTGCACCCATATCTGTGTTTTTTGATCCTATGATTGATACAAACTTTTTTTTGGTTATGGGTGACAAGATAACGTAATGCATATGAATGTCAATGGGTTTGGAAATAGGTTTAATGGATGACATTAAATAGTTTTGCAATACCATGAGTAAAAAAACAAAGTAGGTGGTGAACACACCATTCAAGTACCCCAAACATGATATTTAGTCATCTTTCATGATGGTTATGGGTGCTTTATCTTACTATTTAAGTAACTATTCATGTTAGTTTTTCAAGCATATGAGCACAATGAAGACTTCTGTAAAAGATTTTTTTAGCATCTTCTACACACAACTATACATTTTCAAAGATTTTGAACTTGGAAAAATATTTGTGAACAAATGCTTACAATTGAAACTTTTAACTGATGCCAATAGTTTTGGTTTCCTCTTGCTTACTTAACCCTTATAGGACCAAGGAGCCCTTTGCGGCCAATATAGTATTTAATATTTTCTTGTATTTGGAATGCATCCACACCTTTACTACATTTGAGATCAATAAAAAAGTTAGAATACAAATCAATGCGATTCTAGTGAGCTAGTCAAGATCCCAAATTAAAACTTTTTATTGGTAGCAAATGCCAGTTATACGGCAGCTTATTTACTGTGTAATATGTAGAGAAGTGCTTTAAGGATTAACATCAATTTTACAAAGTTCATCAATTGGTTTTACTCCAAAGTCCTTAGTTTCATGCTTATGGGTTTGTTGCCTATGTAATAGCAAAACAAAAAATCTTCAAAATAAGAAATTGAACTTGTTCCTACTCATTAACCCCTAAAGTACTAAGCTTAGTTATTCACTGAAACCGTTTCACAATTGCCATTTCTAGTAAAAGTACCAAATTTAGAAAAATAACTTTAATTGACAAATGTAGCCATAAGATTTTGTACTACACTAGTATCAAAAGATGTAAAAAAAAATTCAAGAGTTTTCACCATGTAGATTGTTAGATATTTGAGTCTGAATTGACAAAAAGCTATCTTTTGTCTTTGCAAAAATTCCAGTAGCTGCATTTCACAAGGTCATATTTGTATGAAAAATTTCCAAAATGGTTGTAATTTTTTGGATTCTTCTTCAAAGCAATTTGGGTACACACTTGAAAAATTCCAAATCATTTGGGATTGTAAAACACATGGAAAAAAATAGGAGATAAAAAGAAGTAGAGAATGATTCATACCACTAAATTGTTAAGAATAAAATTATGGAAATTCCATCCCAATGGTTGTAATGTTGTAATAAACAATTTACATCTTCTTGTTTTGTTTTTTTAATGGATTTCAAAGTTTATTTTAGAGTAGAGATCCGAGTAGAGATCCCATAATTGCCCGCAAACAAAATATCCTCATAACTTTCATGAGTTCATCTCGTTGATAAAACTAGAATGATTCAAAGTTTCTCAAGTACATGTAAATAAGAATCAATTTTAGGAAAAAAAATTCCAAAAAAGTAATTTTTAAAGAAGTTTTCTAAGCTGCCTAGGCTACCTGTCAAGCAACAAAAATTACATATCATGCAATAAATTTTGAGCCATGAAGTTAAAAGTTATGAAATTGTATTGTTGGGCCTTAAAACTACTCCTTGGACACATCATGTGTGAAAATTTCAAAGAAAAAAAATGAAAAACCCATTGTTAGTGAGTTGCCCAAAATTGCTATGTTGACAAAAAAATAAATAAATAAATAAAAATAAATGTTCAGGACTTTAGGGGTTAAACATTTTCAGGAATAGAGAAGGCCATAATAAACCCCAGAAAAACCCTTATGCAGTTGCTACAAACTTTCAGAAGTTGACCACTCTTTTTAATTTGCGGTTCAGTTTGTTTTCCTTTTGTCCTTCCATTATCCATAGATCTCCCGACCAGTTCCCTCCGTATCTCACAAGATTTTTGATCATACATTCCATGCTTGAAAATTTGAAAATAATGGACATCAAGATTGGAGATACTTAATTTCGAAGAACAAGATTAACAAAATTCTCCTTATTCTTGAAGGTCACCTTGGTTTTGACAAAAGCTAGTAAAAAAGGCAAGATTTGAACATCTCCCTACATTTTGGTATCTTCTTTTCCTTTGTATTTTTTGTTCTTTCACCCTCTTCACTTTTATCTTCTTCGTACACCTCATGCAAGTGACCCTTTGGATGGCAAAGCTTCAACTTGGTTTTTCCACCTTGAAAGCCACATAGGCTTAATCCAACAAATATGAAGGACCTTCACAAGTTCACAACTTTGACGCACACCAACATGAAAAGACAAGGGAACAAATTACAAAAACCGCTAGTAAAAATTGTGCTAGTAGAACTCCATACCTTTGCGCACGTGAGAAAGTTATGGTGTACTGGTGTGTGCGTTCCTGCAATCAAATGAAACGACAAATCTATAATTTCAAAGATACAATTTTTACAACAAACACAAAAACATTGGGTGGAGAAATAGCTTTTCCTTTCTCTAGACAAGCAAGGCTATCAAAAGCTATGCTCTCATATTCTACCTCTAGATATTTGTTATGAAAAATGCCTTGATCATTAGGGGTAGTCATACCTTCTCCGCCCCCATTCTTAATCTTCAGAGAATGGGGTAGTGGCAGCATGCTTGGGATACGCTAAGGCCCCATTCTTTGAAGGTTGAGAAGTTTTTTTTTTTTTTTTTTTTCACCTTCACAAGTAAAGAATGGGGAGGAGAAATCTTCACACACTAAGTATTTATCGTTTGTATCTAGATTTCATTCTAATTAGTTTTGGTTTCCCAATACATTTTTTGTTTTTAGCAATGGGTTTTTCCATTTTCAGAAGTCACTCCTCTTACTTTTATTTCAGCTTTTCCTACTTTAACCATTCTCCATTCTTCATTCTTCACTACCCAGTACCCACAAAAGGTGAATCACACCTTCTTAGGGCCAATTTCCATTGGGGACCATAATCAAAGGCCCATCCAAGTTGACCACATGTAGAAAAAAAGAGAGAACCTTAAAATCTTGACAAGACATACATTTTTGAAAGCAAGCTCTAGTCTAGGGTCTATAAGATCAAGGAATGTTAGTCAACTTTTGCAAAGTTGGAGGCCAGAAGTCTAGGCCTACTAGATCCCTCCAACCCCATTGGAAATTGGCTCTTACATGGAGAAGCGCTCTCATTGGCTCCAAATTTTACTCCATCACTTCTCATTCTTCACAAAAATTTCATTCTTAGAGAAGGTGTGACTACCCCTATTGATGCCAAGGTCACATAGGCTAAAGCAAACAATTTGGAATAGATGAAATAAATTGTACTTTTGAAAAATGGGGGACAACTACTTTGCACAAGGTTCCATGTCTTGTTTTACTAAAGATAACATGATTTCCACTATTCAAGGCAGGAGATATGTTGAAGACAACAATTTTATGAGGACTCAAAATTGCAAATTTGAATTGAACAAAAAGTTGAGTGAACACAATATTCATTAATTTGGGAAACGGCAATTCCCAATTTGTATATCTCCTTAATTTGAAACGCTCATCTTAATCTTGTTTGGCACACTTGTGAGAAAACAATTGACACTTTACAGATAATAGATGTCAAAATCCAAATTAGTCACAAAGAAGTGGAAATAAAATGGGTGTGGCATGAAATGAAAATGTGGCCAGAAGCAATGTTCAGGGAGAACCGACTTTTAGTTACAAGGTAGCTGACTTTTTTTGGGAATTGCCAAAATAAAATGAAAGTTGCCGGATTTACTTTTGACCATAAAAGTATGTTTTTAGGAAATCAGTCAAATTGTAATTTCAGCCTCAAGAAATTTAGCCAAACATGCACTTGGAGATGAGGAATTGGGCCGAATGGAAATTGAAATTATGAGAAATCAACCTATGAACTTTTTTGTGATAAGGAAATTTTCTGACCTTCTAAATAAAAATCAAATGTTTTTTGATTTCATGAGCAGTTACATAGTGCTAAAAGTTCAAAAAATTAGAAAACAAGAAATATGGGTGAGGTGGCCATGTGGGTGAGTGGGTGAGTGGGTGAGTGGGTGATCATGGGAGAGTGGGACTTGACTTGGTTAAAATCCAGCCAAAGATATTTAAGTAACAAAAATCAACAATAAATTCATTTAAAGTATTAAAAAAATTGCATTGATTTGGGGTAACTTGACAAGTTGTTGTTGTCTTTATCATTGCCTTGCTTTGCTATGCCATGCACATGGTAAGCAAAAGATGAATTTGTTTGCAGCATTTGTAAAAAAATTGAGAAATTTGATATAATACATTGAAGTTCAGTTTTCAACCAAACTAATTTCCTCAACTTAGGAAATCAATCGAGTGAAAAAAAAACTAAGGTTATTGGCCAACCAAAAAATACAAGTTTAGGCCATGGCCGGTTAAAAGAAAAATAAAACTGAATAGACCATAGAAGAGTAGGAAATGTATTGAGTTTTTTTTAAAACCTCCCTGGACACTGGCCAGAAGTCCCAAAATGTGCTGGAATTCCCAAATTAATGAACATCGTATTCAGTGGAGAAATTTAAGGAAACTAAGTAAATGCCCCCACTTGTTTTTTTTACAACACGCCAATTTTTTTTGGTGTGGGCTGGCCTTTAATGTGGTCCAGTGCTCAGGATTTCACTTTCCTTCGTCTCGTGCCACGTACTTTCGATCTCCAGAACCGCTTCAAGGTGTCCAGCCAGCCACCATTGGTCGGTGAGTTGTTCATACTCCTGTAGCATGCATTTTACAACGTGATTTCCGAGGCCCGTTTGCAGTTTTTAATTGTTTTGTTGTTTGTTTTTACTTTTCAGGGTTCAGCGAATCCGGATTTGAAGCGAGTTTTACAATCACCGACTTGGCCGGGCGGGAGCTACCAAATGGAAGGACGATATTGAAACTTCATGCAGAAGTCGGTGGGAAACCACCATAGACATCATTGTCAAGGCAAGTAGACTTCAAGGGGCGATTATCCCGGAGATTGCAGAAGCCGACCCCACTAGATTTCAGCGGACAGCAAATTCTCAGTTTTTTTATTGGGAAAATTTCATGGATACCTCTGAAGTTTGCCATATTTACATAAGTACCCCTGGTTTTTCAGAAATTACACAATTACCCTTTGGTCCACAATTTTCAGGCATTTGTTTTGTTATGCATGCTACTTCTTTCACGATTAATGAGTGCAATAAAACGGAAATGAAGCAACTTGCACACAAGGGAGAAAGAAGAGGCAAGCACAATACAACAGACGCTTGAAAATTATGGACCGCAAGGGTATTTTGTAATTTCTGAAAAAATTAGGGATATCTATGTAAATATGGTAAACTTGGCAAACTTCAGAGGTATCCATGAAATTTTTCCTATTGTATTTCACCTTCTTTGCTACAAAAGTCATAATTTTTGCAAATTCTGCAATCTTTATTGATTAACCCTTGAACATTGGTTGGGTGGCCATGCCTGCCCTCTACAGTGGTATCTACTGTGTTGTGGCAAGTGCCCACCATTAAACTACTGTTTCTTAGAGTCACAAAAGTGATTAGTGCATGGTGTGATTGGTGCCCTCATGAAAATTGTAGAAAGGGCAACATAGGACCTAACACTGTGGTTATGAATCTTCTTACAATTTGGGTTATCAAAAAATGTGAATGACTTATCTGAGGTTATTTTTTGCTTTCCATGGTGCACCACGTATCTACAATCACTTCTACAAAAAAATTAGGTAAAAAACTACTTTTTTGTGCAGTATAGAGTGTTTTTTGGAGGCTAGAAGACAATTTTCATCCTTGTCGACGTTTAAAGGTTAAATGATAATACTTATGGACTATTCATGGAACTATGGACTTCCTTTGTCCCTGAATATTGGAGGGTTTTCAATGCACTCAAATTTTGCATCTTTTGAATTAGACATGTCTTTTGATCATTTGCTAGTATTTCCCGTGTTTTGTCATGTTTAGTTCAATGTGACATATGATTAATCACAATAAAAACTTCGAAGATGATAGTTGACATGTTTGCAAATGGAAAAGTGACATACGAATTGGCTTGCAACTAAAAGTCAACGTTATGATTTCATCTGAGTATCTCAAACGACGCCAAAATTGGTTACTCCCATAAAGACCAAAATTTCTGGGCTACAAAATAATCAACTGACTGTAACAAGAAAAATATAAATAAAGTGGGATTGGTTTAACCCCTAACTGTCCAAGAGGACGAAAATCATCCTTTCAATGCCAAAAACATATCCCAAGGGTGGAAAAATATATTTTTTTCAAATTGTTTTTCTTGGAAGTGGTCAGAGAGATGTGCCACATTACTGAATGTCAAAAGTAGTTGCTTCTAATGCCTCCATATTTTTTAAAATACCAATTTGTAAAAAGATGTACAAGGTCCCTGCTGCCTTTTTTGTGAGGGTAAAATACACTATTGATTTTTCCTTCTTTTGAGGAGAATATTATCTCTCTTGGACACATGCCACAAGCTGTTTCCTGCCCATGAACAGTGCACACTCTCCTGGATCTGAACCACGGGTTTAGGGTCAATCCTTCAAGGGTTAAAGAACATTGTATGTGTCCGTCAAAAGATGGGTAGAAGAACCATGCCTCCATATGACCCACTTCAAAATTACCACAACAAAAAAGAAGAAAAAGAGCCCGACTTGGGCCTCCTAGTCCCTGATAGAGACATGATTGTCAATTGTGGTTCGTGAAGTGCTTGAATTACAATGAAAAGTCGGGTGGGAAGGGAACCACGAAGAGCCACGGATGCTGATGAGATCGAGGAGTCCACAGCGCGCTGGGCCTGGAGTCGGTGATGGCTGATTGCCATACTGGGGTTCTATTAAAATACTGGAAAACAATCCCCTGAACTGAATAACTCGGTAATTGATTTTATATCAGATTCTGGCAACCGGTGTTACGGAACTGACCACCGGAAAAAAAATGTAAGTTATGAAACGGAAGAATCCTGGCATTCCGGCCTCATCAGCACTCCAGAGTCGCCTCGCAGTCCATCGCCATTGGACCGGTTTTCAGCAATTCGAGGTAGCAATACTCTGAATCAAGCACGGCGACCTCCACGTGTCGGAGTCTGTGCAGGGAATCAGTCTCCGCGCGATTGCACCGTCGTAACCACCAAGAGCTTGCTAAATAACAGCAATACCTACCTCGTGATTAGCTCCCTGCTCCTCCTGCAATCGTTTAAGCAAATTGCTCAGCATCGCCGGCAATCGAGTTGTGATCAAGAGGAGCAGCAGCAGCAGGGTTTGAATTGCACGAACCAGGCGGAATGGGGATGTGCGCCATTCGTGGTTCAGGGGTGGCGACGACGACGGGGGACGAATTAGTCGAGAGCGGAGGCGACGTAACGCCGCGAAGCAGCAGCAGCTGCTACTTGAGCAGCGCGTCGCAAGAATTGGACTCAGGCGGCGAGGTCGGAGACTTCGAGCATGCAGGAGCTCTGTGGCAACGCACCATCCCTCAAGGCAGACGCTGTCGGCCTCTCTCGTTCTCGGGACTCATCGTGTACGACGCCACGGGCACTCAACTGGACTACTGCCCGCGCCTGCGTCGCGACGGGCGAGCAGATCGCGTCGACCCCGTCGATTGAGGCCACTCGATCTCACTCGCCACGTCGACACTGCAATTATGGCGTCACGTCAGCTCCTCCTCCGCTGGTTCGATCTGCGTCGCCGACATCGTAGGTTTTCGCTGCCGAAAAATGTACCATAAGCTTAGCTAGCGCCGATTTTTCCAGCTCCGGCCGGTCACCAGTTGAGTTCTAGATCAGAATTTTGATCGTTGTCCTTTTTTGTTTCGAGATTTTGTTGCGAGAAAACGAGTATGGCGCAGTGCCGGACCAGGAGTGAAGTAGTGGAGATTTGTAATAGAAAATGTGGCATGGTCAGCTTGGTTATTGTAGAACAAGAGCTTTTGATGCACGATTTTGATAGTGCTGTGCGTTAGCTTACGGTCGGAGATTCTGAGAGGTAAGACACTGCTTTGACGGTGTCTAGGACGCTCTATATGGAATATTGTAGACTTTTGTACGTGGATGCACATGTGAATATGTAAATTTTCTACACTACGTTTGGAGTTTTGGTTGGATCTACTAATGCTGCTGCAACGGTGTTTGGAGTGTGGTAATTTGGGTAATGTGAGGATGGTTGTTTGTTTGTTTGTTGAATGGTTTTGCACAAATAGTGACATTTGTTGTGGAATTGATGCGCATTCTTGAGGCGAGGTAGGAGTAAACAATGTTTTGTTCAAAGTGCAGCTGCAAAAGAAACTGATTTATAATCATACTACTCAAATCACAAAACCCTCTATAATATCACATTTCCAGTCTATATACATAGATACAATTTGAAGACTTAATATTGAAATTTTATTTTGCATTCTATCTTACATATGAAAATCCTAGTAAAATTCTAATGATAAATGCATAGTATAGCAAGCCCCAACCCATAGTCTTTTAGTAAAGAAGCTGCTATGCTACAAAAAGCTCTATTCTTGTAGCACTGGTTTTGATTTCAAGTAAGGTATTTACTCAAACTTTTTCAAGGTAGCATCTCTTGATACAAAATCTTCTCCCTTGCAATTGAAAGATATCTCCAACTCTCTTCATGCAAGGTTATACAACTTTCAAAGTGGTTGCAAACTGAAAACCCCTTTTTACAAGGCTTCAAGAACCCACAATGGGTTGGTCATTGCAGATTTGTTTACACAAGCACCATGAGCACTTTGGAAAGGTGACTTGCATTTTTAACAAAAACTAGGCAACAGTGCCCATTAACCATAGAATATGATAGCATCAAGTTTTCAAAAATTTAAATAGATATAGTTATTAAATGTACAACAATAAGATTGACAAATCTTCAAGGATATATAATAGATGTAGTCATCTTGTTTCTCACCATTCTTATCTAACTATAGTCAAGAAACTAGTATGAAATCTTGTTGACGTTATCTTCCTACATGGAAGGTGAGTTGTCTTTATTTTATTGGTAAATCAAAATATTGACAAAACATCCAAGCAAATTTTTGGAGTCAATAAGTGAACATGGTCTTCTTTCACTTCAACGGCTCAGCCCACTGAAGTGTAAAAGTTAGAAACTCTTTGTTACGTTGATTTATGCTACTGGGATGTATTACATCAACTTACAAAGCTTTCTTTTTGTAATATTTTCAAATTTTTGGAAATCGGTATTTCATTGTAATTGTATTTCACTAAATTTTTATTAAAAAGTTAGCGCTTGAAAATTTTGAAACCATTTGAAACCCTTTTTAGTCTACAATTGCAAGGTTATATTTGGTGAATTTATGAAGTTTTAGCATTTTCTTTATATAAAAGAGAATTAATTGATTGACAAATCAATAACGTCTTCAAACTTTTAACTAGCTCTAACAATGCCCTTTTTGCTAATTAGAAGTGAGGGAATTTCTCCAAGCATTCTCCTCCATTTCACCATCATTGGTACTTTGTAAAAGGTTATAATTAAGTCATACAACTATGTTTGAGACTAGCTGGCAATTGATTCTATGTCAAATTTAGTTGAATGTGGACTATCCAAAGTCCATAAAGTACTAATCCTCAGACTACTTTCATTTGTAAAACATTGGACAATACTTGCAAAACATTGGGGTATCTTTTGATGTTCAAGCATATAGAATGTTCATAATTACATGGATAGTCCTTAACTAGTTAGAAAGGCCATTCATCCTTGCTATGAAGATCTTTGGAAATATTGTGAAATTTTTCTTTAGGCACTCAAACCTAGTACAAAATATCAAGGTGGAAAACAAGCATTTATTTTCTTTATGTGAAATTAATCTATTGACATGTCTTTGTATTTATATTGAACTTCCTTCAACTTAAATGTTGAAGTTTACTATACTGTTGCATATGTTTTTTAGAATACACAAATTAGTGGCAATAACTTTAACTACAAATTGCAAATGATTTGTAATGGAATGAAAGTCCAATGCCCTCAACTTTGTTATAAAAAAACATATTCCATGCTATTCATATGAACATAGTTTACTTTTAATGTTTTTCTATTTCATTCTACTTTATTGTATGTTTGCTCAAGTTTTCTACTTTTGGTGATGATGAGTTTTAAATGGTGTGTATCAATGTGTCAAAAATTGAAAATTTGGTGATTGCTTGGAAGAACATGCCTTAGAGTTGTTTTTGAGCAACATTCAAAATGATTTCAATATTGAGAATTAAGGGATCAAATTATCATAAACAAAAATTGCTCCAACAATGAATTCAAGTATTTGAGAAACCAAGGAAAGTTGGATCCACTCTTGAAGAATTGGAGTGTGCAATCAAGCTTTATCAAAATAAATATTAGGTCACATAATTCTAACTTTTTTATGATAAGTCAATTCTTTGGTGGTGTTTCTTTCATGTTTACTTTAAAAATACCACAAAAAAGATGTGTCAATCTTTTGCACTATGCTTTGGCTTGCTATTTTATGACGTACTTGGTGTACTTACAAGTGTACTTACAATTGGAGGATCTTCTAGCTTTGAGTCTTATGTGTGACTTAACCCTTCAAGGACTAGGCGACCATATTTTGGTTGATAGGAGTGGTTTTTGGCTTATAGATTGAAATCACTCAATAATTTGCAATTTGGTCTTGAAGAACGCATGTGATCACAAGATTTTTGCATCCATCTAAAAAATAACAATGGAATTGGGTATGTGAGTTGACAAATAATGGTGTTTATAACTTTATACAACATGGCTTCAAAATACATATCCATTTTTTTTGTCAAAGATGGATCTAAGCAACAACACAATACATCAAACATACAAGAAGAATGTCAAATTTCAATTTCACAATCCTAAAAAAATTCAAATTGCTTAAGAAATACGCTTGTATTGTTTTCCTATATGATAGCAATATAATTGTAGTATTTGAAAATCTACTAAAATGGTGTTGTCATTTCATCTTGAAAATTTTTCATCCTACATTTAACGCCAATTCTTAATTGTTTTCACCAATCAGATTTTGCATAACAATTATCAATTTTTTTGTAAAACTGTTTTAGGGTAGCACAGAAATTGGGATTTTTTGACAATTTTTGTCTACTTAGCTACACCTTGTGATTGCTGTTTTTATATATTTAGTGTGAAACTAGTCTTCTTGGAAAGGTGGAAACTCTTGCTTTTTAGAAATGTAAGGCTCTTCTCAATCAAAGCTTGTATGAAGCATTAACATTCAAAATCACACAAGCATGAAAAACTAGAGATTTTCCACATACAGCTCACTCAATCATTATAATATTTCACCTCTTATGGTAAATTTAACTAAAATTTTGATGCATTACAACAAACAAGGTGTCTATTGCATTCACACAATTGGATTATTCAAATTGAGTCCATATTTGATTCAATTGCACATCTACGCTTACAACCTTTATTTTTAGTGGGTTTTGTGAAAATGGGTGTGGTCCTTAAAGGGTTAAGGAAAATGATGGTATTTTCTATTTGAATCATTTTCATTTGCATTTTTGTACAAGTGGGTAATTTTTACATTCTCAACTACTTAAAGAACCAACCACTTTACCATTGTTTCATGGAAAGCACTCCACAAATTTAAAATGAGGGATTCGGTTTATATTGTGAACCCAATATACACGTAGAAATCAAACACATGGAACAATGCTTTGGTGCTAACAAATTCATAGATGTCATAGAAGAACTTTTATCTCAAGTACCACAAAAATGCGGAATTTGAAGGAAGGCAACGTTTTTGTGCAATTCAATTCTATTTGGGAGGCATAGGGTCAAGTTGGATCATATATAACTAAGAAATATTCTCCCACTACCATGATTGTAAATAAAAGGAGGTCCAATATTTGAGCCACATATATTCAAATTCCTTCTAAGCTTGATCAAAACTCAAAAATGGTTTTACAATATTGGATTCAATAGCTGTAACATACTAGAACGCCATATTGGGAACTATGTTTGAATTTGGGACTTTTGAAGGTTTAAGGTGATCACCTGAAACCCAATCCTAGATTTAAGCAATGTTTTTTTGGTACACGTGCCCTCACCTGAGAGGAGGAATTTACAAGAGAAAAAATCTTAGTAGCTCAAATTGAATCTGATACCTTCAAATCTAGTTTAAGGTAGCTTTTTGGGTTTAAGGTGAAGTTCAATTTGGGAACCGCGTTTTCCCAATTTAACAAATATGGCATTCTAGGATGTATAGGGGACTTTTCAATGTTTTTGCTACCAACACCATATTAGGTAATTTAGGAAAAAGGAAGGTACCATTTTGTACTCCACCTTAAACCCAAAAAGTTACCTTAAACCAAATTCAAAGGTATCACATTTAGTGTGAGCCACTAAGATTTTTTCCCTCACAAATTCCTCCTCCCAGGTGAGGGCACATGTACCAAAAAAAAACCTTGAGCTTGGTTTTAGGTGATCACCTAGAACCTAAAAGTCCCAAAATATACCCTTTTGCCCAGATTACCTAATATGGTGTTTACCTTCTTCTTGAACAAACTGTGAAGAAAATATAAGGTTTATTTGCCACAATAATGCTTGGAAAGGCAAAAAAAAATTCAAATTTGTTTCAATGTCCTTAGTGGTGTTTTTGCCTTTGTTATGAAGAACACCATATTCATTAATTTGGGAAAAATGGTACATTTTGGGACTTTCAAATTTTGATATGAAGGTTTTAGGTGGCCTCCTAAAACCAAGCTTCTTGTTTTTTTTGTACACGTGTCCTCACTTGAGAGGAGGAATTTGCAAGGGAAAAAATCTTAGTGGCTCATACTAAATCTGATACCTTCAAATTTGGTTTAAGGTAACTTTTTGGGTTTAAGGTGGACTACAAAGTGGGACACCTGTTTTTCTCAAATTAACGAATATGGTGTTGAAGGTGTTATATCATAATCATTATAAAAGCAAAGAGCAATAGAACATTATAGGGTTGCATAGAGATCAGTTATTTACATCACACTAGATCCTTTTGTATAGTACATAGGTTTATTTGTATCATACATAAGTTTATAACAGTGTTGTAGGTAATATTGTATGGTATTGTTGCACTAGTAGAAAACTCCTTCCAAAACAATAGAAAACCAACAATTTCTTGTTGATTTGGGCAATTGCCCACGCTAATTGACTAATTTAACAAAATTCTATAAAAAACTAAATACGTTTTGTTGATTTGGACACCATTATCTAAATCAATAGAAATTTTGGAATCTTTTGAAGATCTTTTGGGAATTTTTTGTGAATCTTTAAGAATCTTCAAGAATCTTTTGGGAATCATTGAGAATCTTTTCATGATTTTTAAGAATATTTAAGAATCTTTTTGAGATTTTAGAATCTTTGAGAATCTTTTAGGAATCTTCATGAATCTTTGGAAATCTTTCGGAATCTTTTCAAGTTTTTTTGGAATCCTAGAGAATGTTTGAGAACAATTGAGAATCTTTGAGAATCTTTGAGAATCTTTGAGAATCTTTGAGAATCTTTTTGGAATCTTTGAGAATCTTTTGGAATCTTTGGAAATCTTTTCAAGTTTTTTTGGAATCTTCGAGAATGTTTGAGAACAATTGAGAATCTTTGAGAATCTTTGAGAATCTCTTTGGAATCTTCAAGAATCTTTGGAAATCTTTGAGAATCTTTGAAAATCTTTTAAGAATCTTTGAGAATCATTTGGAATCTTTGGAAATCTTTTCAAGTATTTTGGAATCTTTGAGAATGTTTGAAAACAATTGAGAATCTTTGAGAATCTTTGGGAATCTTATTAGAATCTTTTTTGAAATTCAAAAAATCTTTGAAAATCTCTAAGAATTTTCAAGAACCTTTTTGGAATCTTTGAGAATCTTTTTAAAATCTTTATGGAATTTGTTAAAGTACTTCAAAATACTTATAGAAATAGAATCTCTTAGATTGAATTAGAGTCCTTTAGGAATCTTTTTGTAAATCATCAAAATTCTTTCAAAAAAACTATCACAATAGTTTAGGTTTGTTTTTGAAATCTTTCTAAAACCTTTTTGGACCTCATTAAATTTTTTTGAAGTTTTAAAAAATAAAAGAAGTTTTCAAAAAAAAAGAATCTTTTAGAAGTTTGAGTGTACATTGACTGGTTTTATTTTCTTTACTTTTCACAATTTAGTAAGATTTAAAATTAGCAGCCTTTAAAGTCAAGTAAACACATGACCATAATAACAAAAAACTCAACAATTTTTTGTTGATCTAGATACTTTTGGACACAACTTCACTAATTCAACAAAATCTTATATAAAAAGTACAACATTTTGTTGTTTTAAATACCAAAATTTCTTTACAAACAAATATAAATGATGCTCCTCAATTCTTTGAAGAAATCATACATGTCCCTTAAGGATTAAAAGTACCAAAAATATCTTTGTGTTACATGATAACCAAGTGTATAGTTTAATGCAAATTCTTACAAGAAACCAAAGGTGTCTTTTACATTTCAAATAACACAAGGATATATTTAACATTTCAAAATAGAAGAGTTTTTTTATTATTTTTCCAAAATAATAGGAGTATAATTGATATTCCTACAAAAAGTAAGGAATATTTTTTATGTTTCAAATATTTTCGGCATAAACTTGATATTTTAAAAGACTTAAAGGGTATTTTTAGTATTTTTCATTCTATTACTAACCAAATGAATTAAAAAAAAAACAATCTTATAAAATATTTTTATAAGTTTTAAAAGATGAGAATTGATATGTGTATCACACCTTTCCAATTACTATACCACACCCCGAGGTAAATTTTAGATTTCTACCATCAAAAAGCTGAATTTGAAAATTTTGAATTCAGATTTGGACTTAGAGACCATGGTATTGTCTAGAACCATAAAAAAAGTTGCAATTCAACAACACCCAATGAAAAAGTTTAGTTAGGAAGAAAATTGTTAATTTTACTTTTGTTTGTAAAAAAGTTAAGCTTTTTCATTGGGTGTTGTTGAATTGCAACTTTTTTTATGGTCCTAGACAATACCATGGTCTCTAAGTCCAAGTTTGAATTCAAAATTCTCAAACTCAAATTTTTGATGGTAGAAATCTAAAATTTACCCCAAGGGTGTGGTACAGTAGTTCAAAGGGTGTGGTTCACATATTAATGCCCTTACAAAATATCCAAAACTATTCAAAAGTCTATAGAATTTTGATTTTATAATTGCAAGGATTTAATTTTGTAACTTTTCACAACTTCATGTTATTTGAAGCTATCAAACTATGGAGGCTATTTTTAACAAAATAAGGTTCTTTTTACAAGAAAACTAACACTAAATAATATTTATTAATGAATCCAACCTTTGCCTGCAACAATCCTTATGAGATTTGTGAATTCCAAAAAAAATTATAAACAAAATCAAAAGGATGGAAAGAAACAATTTATTTAAAATTTCTAAACACCTTCTCTGATTTTAGCTCATAACTTTTGATAAAAAGATTAAAATCCAAAAATAATTGTTGGAGGTGAAATTAAAACACATTTATCAACTTTTCTTAGTTTTAAGTTTTTTGAAAAAAAGTCCTTTAATGGGCAGAAATAGCCTCCAAAGTCTACTAGATTACTAAAGACATGAACATTTAATGTACAAATAGAATCAAGATACTAATGTATGCATGTGCATTTGCACATTCTCTAGTGGTTTTGAGAATGTGCTAAGGTTGTGGAGTGTGAAAGGAGAGGTGGAGGGTTCAAACCCCGCTACCGGCAGCTGCCCGGGAGTTCGGGCAGCTGCCCAGGAGTTCGAGCAGCTGCCCATCCCCCTAAAAAGTTCACATTTTCATAAAATAATAACAAATTCTATGAAAAAATAATTTAAAAATGAAAAGAAATAGAACTGAACAACATAAAATACGTAATAGAAATCAATAACAAATTAACAGAAAACTGTAAATAATCAACAGAAAATCAACAGAAAAGTACCCAAATCAACTTGACCAAATTCACAGAAAAAATCAACAGTTTTTGGTTGAAATTCTGTTGATATTGTGCTGAATTTTCTACTAGTGTTGCGTTTCATGCAATACAACATTTTACAAAGTAAATTATAAGGTCCTTATGTAATCACAAATAAAAATACAATCAAACAAACATAGTTTGAAATTATTCAATTTTCATAAAATTCTTTCAAGAAAAACATTATTTTCCTTGTTGCTTTATTTAGTTATTTATCAAAATAAAAACTACATATATACAAATGAAACATACATTTTCAATACAATACACAAATGTTGCAAAATTAATATCCAGGGCATCACTAAATTGATTTTAGCGTGAAATTTGAAGCAGGGTTCTCTAAAAGACAATGAGATATTGGGATCCTAGCTTTAGTGTTTGAAGCAACATTCTTTGAGAGACTATGTGACCATTGTTTGGTGTAAAAAACACATTGGTCACATGGAGAGAAATGAAATAGGAACAATAGTTGGTAACACCTACAGGTTACAACACTTCTCTCTTTTAGAGCCGTATTCTACTGAGCTGCTAGTTTTCTTTGCCTAATCTAAGCCAATGTGCAGCAGTGTAGGTAGTTGATAAGCCTCCAAAGTCCCAATACCTAAGAGGTCAAAGTCAAGTGATAAGTTTTTTATATCTTCATAGCAAATTTTTGTTAATTCTTTTTTATCAATTTTAGGAATTCTTCACATTTTTCTTGTGAGTATGCACAAATTTATGGTTTTCCTTGAGTGCTAATATTTACATTGAAGAATTGTTAAACATTTTTGTGTATTTTTTCTATGATTTTTCCCTTTATCACATTATTTTCCCTATCACAACATATTTCCCCTGCGTTTTGTATCATGCACAAGAATTTCTTATACAAATCCCTACAAGGAAATAAAAAAGAGTTTTTTATGGTAAGCAACTACTCCCTCTGTCCTTCTAAAAGCGTCCAAATCAAAAATATTTCTTGTATCACTAAAAAGCTCCCTTTTGCTAATTTTGAATGCTGAAAAAATGTTTGCCTTGTTCAATGATCTCATGGGGCAAGTTAAACAATTAGAGAGCATTTCTCTCCTATCAAGCTTGGCCTTGTCCATATGAGGTACCATTGTTGCTACTAATCTTTGAATCATCAATAACAAGGAGCTAGCAGCATGCACATATATGGTACCTTTTGCATGGAATTTGGGTGCCCAAACGGCAACATTAAAGTTAGAGATTTTGCATGCATTTGATAGATGGTATATTGATTCTAGAATGCATGTGTCACTAACGCAAAAACTAAAATAACGAGGAGCTAGTAGCATTCACAAACTATGCACAAATATGGTACTTTTGCATGGAATATGATTGCCTAAACGGTGACATCAAAATTGGAGATTTTGTATACATTTTGTAGATGGTATATTGATTCTAGAGTGCATGTGTCACTAGCACCAAGACTAAAAACACAATTAATCCTTTGCAAGGAAGCTTTTTGGATGCTTTTAGAGGAATAGAGCAAGGTTGTTACTTTGGGCGAGTTGATGTTGTTGGACAGCACGGACAAGCAGGCGTATCAGACAGCACGGGCGGAAAATTCAAACCAAACTGGCAGAGTAGGGCATTTTTAGGATTTTTGGCCTAAAAATGAAAGAATCAAATTATGAATTTTCATTTTTATTACGTGATATGGCTTTGAATCCACCTTTTGACTTCATGGTGGCAACAATGAGTGTCACTAGCATGTACAAAGTAATTTATTTTATCATTTTAGACCATTTTTTAAAATGAGCTATGAGTTGATTTCACTGAACAGACCATGACCTCAATTAGACACTTTGGGCGTACGGGCGGGTAGGTGGACGGGCGGCCCAATGTAACAACCATAAGATATAGAGGGAGTAAGATATGGAACTTGAGACATAGTGTGAAGCACTAAATCCCAACTTTTGACTCTACATTCAAGATTTCAGTGGGACATGCGTTATGAGACATGGGACATAGTGTGAACCACCCCTTAATTAAATCTTGGCATTTTCGTCGGTGATAGAAAAGTCTACAACATTTGAGTTTGACCAGAACGGTGAGCACAAGCAAGGAGTACCTCATTACACAGAGGTACATATGTTTAACTTGCCAGTGCAAGTCTGCAATAGAAGAAGGGGAAATGTAGTACAATACTTAGAGCTTTAGTAGCCATCCCATGACAAGTTGCAAAGAAAACTGTTAACTTATATTGAAACGCGATATTTGTTAATTTGGGAAAAAATGGTACGTTTTGGGATTTTCAAGAAGTGAGTCATGAAGTTTGAGGTGATCACCTCAAACCAACACGTGCCTTCACCTGAGAGGAGGGATTTGCAAAGGAAAAAATCTTAGTGGCTCAAATTGAATTTGATACCTTTGAATCTGGTTTTAAAGTAACTTTTTGGGTTTGAGGGGAAAATAAAGTGGAACCCCTGTTTTTCCCAAATTAACGAATACCGTGTTACTGTTATGTGACAGCAGTGAGTGGCACCTAAGTGTGATTCCTGGGGCACATGGGCGGTATTCTTGGGTGCCGTAAAGAGACTGCAGCTTTCGCAGATGGCGTTGGGGAGAAACGGCAAGCCGACCTTCTTCGGCATCCCAGCCAAATTGATCTCGCCATCAGGGTTCGTACTTCGTACTAGACTACTGGTGGTCTAGTAGCAACCCTTTGACTGACTAGATCTGACTCTGGCGCTGGTTTCGATCGATCGAGACTCTGGTGCCCACTGTCACTGCTCAATCGATTTGTTGAAAGTTTGTGCAGAGCTGTTGGTGAACACAAATGAGGGTAAATATAGTAGAATTTCTACGTAGAAAACTATGCTTTTACATAGATGTGAACATGTCGGTGTTGAGTTCGCGGTTTTGGCACGTTTTGCCGTAAGGTAGAGGGCTCTAAAATGGAGCGGGTCCTAAAATGGTGCACTTCTAGGAAGGTGGGTTGACATGTTTCTCTCAAACATCTATTATTGTTATTGATGAGTTTGGTGGGTTTAGGCTTAGCTAATAGCTAAACCCACCTAACTTGTCAATGACAATTTGAGAGGAATATGTCAACCCTTCTTAGAAATGCACCATTTTAGGACCCTCTCCATTTTAGAGCCCTCTATTTTAAGTGCTTTTTTGTTAAGTAACTTAGGCTGCTTATGAGCCTCCTAAGCATCTTGCTAAGAAAATTTAGCATACCTCCAATATGGAACCTTCAACACATTCCCTCAATTTTTAGAAAGTTGAACAAGTATTCACACAATCCAAACCAGTCATTCTATACCCAACTATAAATCAAAAAGTAAGGATAGTCTGATTTCAAATCCAAGTAAATCTACAAAATCCCAGGCTCCATTGAGAATCTCATACTTGTTAATATGGGTAGCAGTTCACAATATGGATTTTGGACTTTGATGTGATTTTTTCTTGAAAGAAAAATTACCTAATGGTTGATCCCATGAGACATTAAGACCGTGACTAGCTATACTTGATGGAAAATAAAACTCCTCAAACAGGAAAAAACTCCAAATCTTATGCTCATTCAAAGTAAGTGGATCTAGCTTGTTCACTACTTTAATTAGAGCTACAAAAACCTTGCCCAATCGAGAGAAAAAAAAGTGACACATCACCAACCTTCTCCTCTATATGTGGGAGTGTGGGCTTCCAATCCATCCCATCCAAAATTTCTCCATCCACAATGCAATGTACAATGCCTATATATACTCCCACTAATAGTTTTAATACTAAAAATAGTACATTCAAATGTTTGGGTGCAAAATCTAGAGGCTTCAAGGAACAACAAGCCAATCCAAAAGTTTTGTTAGACTTTTAGCTCCATTTGGACTTGAGTGGCAAACCAAAACTTGAGCATGCAATGCCTTTTTGGTCTACTTTAACACCTGCAAGAACCCCATTTGGCCATATTGGGCTCTTTGGTCCTTTAGGGGTTAAATTTGATTTTTTTCTTGGTTGCACTACATGGCTACATGCACCCAACAATGGAAGCATGTAAGCAAAATTTGGATAGAAATGGACATAATCAACAAAACACCAATTTATGGAAATTGGGAAAAAATGCAATTTTGGTACTTTTGGATTTTGTATTTTTTAAAGTGCATTTAGTGAATCTTCTTCAAAGAACACAAAATTCAAAAGTTCTAAAATTGTGTTTTTTCCCAATTTACTTAATATGGTGTTACTATTTCTATACATCTAGCAATTTCATCCATTTTTTCATTTAATTTTTTTGGTATTGCGGTAGCTCTAGTAGAATACTTATTTATTTTTGTTGCTTTGGTTGCATTGATTAGGATACTTTTTTGTTGAATATAAAAAGAAGTCAACAAAGTTTTGTTGAACATCAACAAAATATTGTCTTGATCAACACAACCAAAAAAATAAAAATAAAATGAGATTCCTACTATAGCCAATTACAAATTTAGGTAAGATTTAGGCAATGATTTGCTAGAAATTTAAAGGTTGCTACTTAAGAATGTCACAATTAGGATTGCAAAACTTACTATTTTGGCTCAACCCCTAAATGCCCAAGGCACCCAATTTGGTGTTTACAAAATTTTGAAGTAGAATAAAACCTTATCAAATTATTATTTTTGGTTTTCTTTTCTCAGTATAAGTTTATTTTGAAGTCCATTTTCAACATCAAAAATCTGATTTTGAAAATGAAAGTTGATGATTTTTCTACTCAAGATTTTGTACAAGGGTGTTCACTACAATCTTGAGTTTTCTAGTGTTGGACAATCTTGAAAATGAGCCTCAAAAACACTAAAGCTTGGAGAAAAGTCTACATTAGAAACTCATTTAAAAAATATATAGGAGTAGATGCTGAAAACCATAAATTGATTAAAACTAAACATATAGTGTCCTTAAATCTCATATCTTTTTGGTGACCAACTTTTTAGATTTGACATGTATAATGAGGATTGAAAGACTTCAAATCACTTTTATAGTTTTAACATCCTCATGTTAAACAATATAATCTTTCAAACTATAAGAGACATTGTTGTTTTTTCTTTTCCATAAGATCTCTAAAATATTGAGTTTAAATGTGTACAATTACAATTATACATACAATTCATTCAAAAAGACATGTGCAAAATATCAAAAATCTGCAATACTCAAGGACGTAGAAATTCCATAGTTACATAAATAATCCATAGCTTGGTAAATGTGTCATTTTTGTAAGAGGGTCACAATTACTCCTTACTTTACAAGGTCAGACGAATATTTTGCAAGGCAAGTTGCAGGGAAGGTATGATTGAGGGGAGCGACTTTGGGAGACTTGTAATAGTTGAATCGACAAGGGTCATAACTCATAACCCTACTCAGCCCAGACAGGTTGCCCACAGTAATGAGCTGAGCTGGACCAAGAGAATCATGCATTGCTGGCAATCCCAGTTTGTTATGATATGTCAATGCAAAGTATGGCCTACCACATGTCTCTTGCTCTGGATTTGAAAATGGTTTTATTCAAATACACTCACGGTATGTTCACACATGGTGTTAGGAGGGGTATTAGCAATGTGAATGCAATCTAAAGGTGTGTTCAAATGTATCTAATTTTCCTTTGTTACTACTCTCCTAATTACACCAAGTCTGAACATACCATCAGCAGTGTTTGAGTAGACTTGGAGAAAAAAAAATGTAAAATTTTCAAAACTGGGACTAGTTCATGAAGATTGGAGTTTGAAAATGTATACATGACTACACTTAGAAAAATACATACTAGTTTTACTTTATAACTATCAAAAACATGAAAGTGATGAAACCCATAGACAGTGGTTGATTTGAATATTTAGCACATTTAGATGATGTGTAAAGCTATTGATAATCACATCTAAGATACATCTGGGATCACTGATAGTACTAAACCAATAACCTACTAAATACAATGGTGGAAATTTTGTGACTCACAAGATTGTCACATTCAACTAAATATGGGTCTTCTAAATGCCACCAAAAATAAGTAGTAAACAATTCTGGTTTATAAAACATTGGGAGATATCTGTAAAACCTTGGTGCAGAAATATATTTAAGTTAGAAGATAAGTAAAATGTTAGGAAAATCTATGCAAAACATTGAGAGCTTCCGTAATGTTCAAGAGTAGAGTAAGTACATAATTACATGAATAATCTATAACTAGTTCAATGTGTCATAAAAATCCATCCCTACTACTATTGAAAAATATACCACTACAATGAGTGGTGAAAATTGATTGGTTTTGATTGCGCTAGTAAGCATAGATTCATATCAAAGAAATTTCTGTGCTCACTTGAAGATAATTTCTCTCCCATACGGTCATACCCAATTCTGCTTGTTCTCAAGATGGAAGTTTTGATGTTTTATCACTGCTTGAGCAACTTCCACCCTATTTTATTAATTATGGACTATTCATGTAATTATGAACTATATCACCGCATTAGGTAAATTGAGAATAATGGAGGGATTATTTTGTACTCCACCTTAATCTTACATATGGTAAATTAATGTAGACATGGCTAGAGCTCAAAGTTGAAAATTATTTGAAATTCCTTATAGACAATCACTAAGACTTCAGTATTGTACAAGAAATTGTATGCTTGTTTTTTTGTAATATGCTAAATTTTACATAATGACAGAAATAGTGAATGTCCCAGAATGTACTATTTTTCCCAATTTACCTAATATAGTGTTCTATGTAAAATATTGCAAGATCTCTTGATGCTTAAACAAAATACACAAAAATCTCTTACATTTTGCATGCTTTTTCATTCATTTTTTTGTGTAATCCATAATTAGTTGAATGTGTCATCTTAAAATGCAATTTAACGCAATATTACTTAATTTGGGGTGAATTCCAACTTTGGGACTTTTGAATTTTTCATTTTGGAGATTTTTTTAGACCCAATTCTTCATGGTTGGGGCAACTCCTTTGGAATTGGCAACTTTCTTCATATCTTCAATTTGGATCACTGAATTTGGCACAGAAGCTGGCTATATTTATACTAATTGTAAATTCTCTAAAACTCCTTGACTTAGACTAGTTTCCGGATTGTATCAAGGGGTGCCCTTGTGATTTTTAGGATCATGAATTATAAAAACTCAATTTAAACCACCAAAATATTCTCACAAATGCAAAATTCAATATCCATAAGACCAGTCTTGGAAAACACTTTTTCCCAAATTCACTAATATCGTGTTGCAGGCAAGAAAGAAAAAAACGAAGAGAATCTTTTATGTGAATTAACACTTTTAAGATGGATGTTAAATCCAAATGTGTTTTAGCTAATTGCTCTTACATCCAATATGGCAAAATCCTGTTCCAGTGGGCCATGGCTCACCAGTGCAAACCCAGCCACTTGTTTCAAGAAAACTCCTACAGTAACTTAACTCAAACCAAGTTGACATCAGGGGCCCTAGCATTGCCAAAATCAAGTCCTGTACATCCGTGGCTAAACTCAAACTCACACAACAATATACAAAACCGCCTCTTATAGGGAACTCAACAAAGCAAATCATGGGCTTCGATTCAAGGATGGCGGGCACCACGGAGGACCCCTCCTCAATTTCGCCTCAATCCTTGCTTTTCCATCGATTTTCTTCACTTTTCTTTCAGGAAGTTCCGCAATTTGGTATACCTCAAAGGAACCATGCAATTGAGGAAGGGCATAAATTCCATGCCAGAGCACAGAGCACTTACCACTCCGAAGTCCGAAGTCCAAACTGCCAAGCTTCTCTCACGACGCACCCACCCATCGCCATTCCATGTTCGGACACGATCACATCTCACCAAGAACTGGAAAAATCACGTACCTGGGCAGCTGTAGCTCACTGAATGTCTACAGTATTGTAAATAAAGGTTTCTACAATGACTTACTACTCGTTAAAAAGCGAGAAGGAAGTTTTATTTGATTTAGTGGAAGTGTGAACTAACACCAACTGGACCAGAAGCCCCAGTAGTAGCCTCAACAGGAGCTCAATCGAGAGTTTATAGAGTCTGTTGCGATGGTGGTCCAAATCAAACATTGTAAACCGATTTGTGCCAAAGGGGATAAATCATTGAAAAAAACTCGGAACTACCTGGTTGTCTGGCATGCATTATGTGGGTACTAGTGACTAGTGAGTACTAGTGCAGGCTCGTATTAATGTTACGTCTTGCCTTCCCCGGCTTGCTTCTTTGTATTCTCTGAGAGGCCTTTGATGTAAACGAGCTTAAATCCAGCAATCCATGATGCTCTTCCCTCAAAGCTGATCGGGATTTCCATCTCAATATCCAATTTCCTCTGCTTGGTTTTATGATCCATTGCTAAGTCTCAGGGAGAGTTGAGTTTTATGTTAGAGACGTAATTTCAGAACATCTTGTTTTCTTTTACTTTCGATTTTAGAATATCTTTTACTTTAGATTTCTTTCACTTTAGATTTCTTTTACTTTAGATTGGAGTATATATAGAGGTTGAGGTTGAAGTGTTATTCAGACTTGACAACACATCTCTTGGAGCCATCGCTCACTTCCTTTGTTATTTGATCTTCATCTTTGAATCGGAATTCATTTCTAGTTCTTATCAATTATTTTCATATTTCTATGTCCGTGACATTTTATACAGTTCAAGCTCTAAGGGAATTTTGGCATTGTTAGGGGAGAAGTGATTGAGCAAGCAACTTTGAGAGCAATTTGCAATGGAGATGTGCATCATGTACAGTTTTTGCAAGTATGACCCAGGGCCATTGCATGGCACTAGCAGTAGTGACGGAAGCTTAATGTTGGGGAGTACCAACCACCGTGGGACTGAAGACAGCAACTAGCACCTGGCGCTCTAGAAGCGGACTATCCTTAAAGGCAGGTGCTGCAAGCCTCTGAATTTCTCCGGACTCATTCTCTACGACGAGCACGGCAATCGTCTTCACCAATTCACACGTCCTAGTGACAAGCCCTCGTCTGCAGGGTTGTTACATCGGATAAGATTTTGTTATCAGACAGGACAAGCAGACAAATGAACGGGTCCAAATGGGGTGCTTGTCCACTCTAAAATCAAGAAGTGGATGTTCTGGCATAAGTGCAAGGTTGTGTCTAAACCACTATTGAAATAAAATTCAAGAAAAAAAAAAAAAAGTGTCTGTGCCTTGACCATTTATATTTGTGTTGGACAGATGGGCGGGTTAGAATTGGTCCAATGTAACAACCATGCTCATCGCTAGACGCGTAATCTCACCATTTGCTAATTCATTTTCTAACAAGTTTCAATGAGCGATTTGTATATAGAGCCTTTGGTTTAGGGAGGACAAGCTCACTAGTTGAAAACCCACCCCTTGGAGGTACATTAGAAACCACGTTGCATTACAATGGTTTTACAGGGGTAATTTTATTGGAGTTTTCCACTAGTGAAGGACTTGTGTGAGCTTTGGGTTTAGGCTTTGTACATTATTAATATCAAGAATTTGAGGTTTTGGTTTTCATATTAACGACACTTGTATGATAGTGTTGTTGATATTTGGATTTTTGGGGAAGTTGCCAGAGTGTGGTTAGCTTTGGAGACTCTTTTATTAAGAGACGTAGAGAATTTATATCAGGAGTTCATGATCCTTGTGAATATGGGTATACATTGGTATTGTGTTTGAGATGTGCTTGATCTCCACCATTGTTGGATTGCATCATTTGTATTGACAAATTGTGCCATAACCAACTTCGCTTGTTTAGGAGCGTTTATGGCAAAGTGCACTAGATTAAGTAAATTGGGAAACAATGCAATTTTGGGACTTTTGGATTTTTTTTTAAAGTGCAATTAGTGAATCTTCTTCAAAAACCACAAAATCCAAAAGTCCCAAAATTGCATTTTTTTCCAATTTACTTAATATGGTGTGTCACACTCCCTCCTTTGCTTTCAACTCAGCAAATATAACCCATTTTCCAATGGTTCTCATGCTTTGCTATTGTTTTTGTTGGTTATGCTAGAACGTGCATTATATGCAATGAGTTGCACTGTTGGGAGCTTGTGCTCAGCACATATGATCACTTTGTTGCTTTTTTGTGTAGCTTGCATTCATTGTAAATTGGTGTACATCACATGTAATACCAAGGCGGTTCACAATGTTATGCCCTCACTGTCTAAAAGTCTCATCAAACTTAGGAGCGGTTGACACTATGTCCCACTCTTTAAAATTTCCCAACATAACATCAAAATCCCAACACATACAACAAGCGTGTTGGGACTTGCTTCCCAAGTTGAAGTTTTGTTTTTGCTACATCCAATCCAGGGTTTTTTTTTTTTTTTTTTTTTTTTTTTTTTTTTTTCTAAATTGCCAAAGTGGCGATTTTAAATGTTATAGTGGTGCTCCAAATTTCAACAGTCATCCACATATTGGATAGAAAATGTCACATTAGCACATAATAAATGTCTATAAATAGGTTTTCATCCACAATTTGGCAATTTCATCCAAGTTTTTTAAAAATTTGAAGCTATTGGGGGATTTCATCCAAATAATCATGTTTTTCTTCTATAGGCTTGGTGCTGGTCAAAAAAATTGGTGCTTTTTTGCTCCTAATTGCCAAAAAAAAACACTGATCCAATCCTTGTAAAGTAAAGAAAGTCCAATTCTTAGCATCAAAAGCTTAACAGATGGATGTCATATAGACATTTTTAAGTGAACTAATACTACAGGACATGGAACGCAATGAACACCATATTCATTAAATTAGGAAATCTGTAACATTTTGGATTTAAGATGACCAACTTAAACCAACCATCAGGGTACAACTTGGGAATCTAGTTTTACCAATTTAATGAATATGGTGTTAGTGTGAAAGATTAGAAGTCTTAGTTTTAAACC
This sequence comes from Ulota crispa, assembly GCA_963920765.1. NCBI lineage: Eukaryota > Viridiplantae > Streptophyta > Bryopsida > Orthotrichales > Orthotrichaceae > Ulota > Ulota crispa. Next base: position 765,027 of record OY987247.1, on the reverse strand, counting down.
TTTCAACCAATTGTATTTCAAAAATTTAGCAAGATTTGAGACAGGGAAAAATAGCCAACCCTCAACTTAACCCCTAAAGGACCAACTGTCCCCTCGGGGGACAAGTGAGATTTCGGGCATGTACCTACGGCTAAACTACTTTGTGTGATTTTTTGAAACTTTTATGGAAGATGGGGAACTCAAAGATCTACGTTGGCATCTAAATTTTTCTTCATTTTGACATTTATTGAAGAAGTCAAAAATGAATTTCTGCAAAAAGGTCCAGATTGGGCAGCCCAAAAATTTCTTAAAAATTGCATAAAAAATAAATAAGAATATGAAATAGGTTCTTCATACTTATTTATAGGTGGGGAGTTTTGAATCATTCAATTTTCATTGATGAGATGAAAGTTATGAGAAGTTTTTGTTTGTGTGTAGGCATGGTTTCTCTCAAAATCACACCTACCCGCTAACAAAAACTTCTCATAACTTTCATCTCATCAATCAAAATTGAATAATTCAAAACTCCCCATCTCTATATAAGTCTAAAGAACCTATCTCATATTTTTATTTATTTTTAATGCAATTTTTAAGAAATTTTTGAGTTACCCAATCTGAACCTTTTTGCAGAAATTCATTTTTAACTTCTTCAATAAATGTCAAAATGAAGGAAAATTTAGATGCCCACGTAGATCTTTGAGGTCCCCATCTTCCATAAAAGTTCCAAAAAATCACACAAAATAGTTTAGCCATAGGTACCTGCCCAAAATCTCATTTGTCCCCAAAAAGGGGGCTTGGTCCTTTAGGGGTTAAGTTACTCTCAAATAAGTTATCTCATTTAGAACCAAGATTATATTACGGGTTTGTTTTTTCGGTTTTTCTTCACACCCGGCAATTGTATAAGCGATTGTATACAATTGCAATAGTTTGATTGACAAGAGAGGATTTCTCCAGCTGTATATTGCTGAGCTCAAGTCAACAGAACCGACACTAATTCTTGTCTTAGATGGAGGTTTCAAATATCACTTAGGATCCAAACCAGCTCATGTATTTACCCTTGTTACCAAATACCAAATGTAACTTACTTGTTCATACACTTGATTGGACTTGTTAAGCAAAAAAATATAAATACGGCTTGGCTAAATGTTATGGGCACAGTCTTGGTCGTTGAACAGAAATGACGTGGTCGACTATCGCTTGTGATTTATAATATCCTACCCCAAAAGTGCCCAAAAAGATACTAACATAAATAAACAACTCATATCTTATTTGACATCTATCACTAGAAAAATAGGGATAAATGATTGTCATAAATTGCCATGACTATGTCACAATAACTACTTTACAACTGTATAGACATTTGCAATAATTGCACAACAATTGCACAACAACTGCACAACATTTACATAACTATAATCTAGTTGTATAATTGTTGTACAGTTGTTGCAATTGTTTGTACAATTGTAAGGTAGTTATTGTGACCTAGTCATGGCAATTTGTGGTAGTTGTTTATGGCATGTTTTTCTTTTAGTGTATAGTCGATGATCTTCATAACTCCATGCATATCTCCAAAATTGTATTTTTATAAATGGTAAGAAAATGCCTTTAGTCTCCTCTATATTGCTAAGACATTTAAAATGCTCATAAATGGAGACAACAGTTGCCTTAGAATTGCATATTCTCTCCAATGTGCTGCTAACTTGCAGCTGATAGATTGTAAGCGAATTATATTCATATCCTTACCTACCCCTAAAGCCACACCTCTAACACCATAACTAGTGTTCTTAATCTTGCGTAATGAAATTTCAATATATGGTGTTCCTATACAAGAGCACTCAATGAAAAGCATGTTTAGAGTGGTTTTCTTGAACTCCAAAACCATGGGTGTCCCCCAGACGTGCATTATGGGTGGAACAGTGATAGTTTTGGCAACCAAAAAACTCAGGGATTTTATCTTCCTCTTTTTTGTTCCATGTTCCATTCCTGTATTTTAAGAAATCTAATAAATTGCCTAGAAGCAAGGGCATTCTATCATTTACCTTAATTGGTGTTATCCATGATCCAATGTAATACCAAATTAGCATACCACAAAAAATTAACTTTGTTAAACTATGTGTGATAGGACTTGAGATCACAATTAAGAAGCTGTAAGCATCTTAGCAACATAAGCAACAGGTGGCCAATTCAAAAGTGATCAAGGCAACATTCAAAGCTTGGTGTTCATCAATACACACACTATAGTAAACAGTACTTCAAATATTTTAGAAGACCACTAAATTGTGCCTCTGTTGCATAGAATAATTACGTAGCACTTTGCAACTTATGTGAGTGCTACACAAACAAGTGAAATGAACTAGCAGACAAGACAAGCAAACAATGAAGAGGAGAAAAGCATGTTTGCAAATCAAAGAGATAGTAATCCTTGTACAAGCTAAATAACACAAATTGCCATAAATAAGTACTTATGGACTATATTCAAAGATTCATAAGTAATGATTCAGAACTTTTTTTTAGCTTGCCCAACATTGAAAAATACTTGCAAAACATCAAGAGACTCTTGCAAACTATCAAAAGACATTTCCAAATCAAAACTTAAATACAAAACATTAATAGGTTACACACCCAAAACATGGGGAGATTTGTAGATATTAACCGACAGAGAAAGTGCATTACAAGAACATGAATAGTTTATGGGAAACATAGCATATTTCCATGAAAACCAGTATATGCTAAAGTTCCAACAATTAAAAATTGCGGAGTTCAAGGTTTACCAGCTGCTGCCAATTATTGGAAAAGTAAGTTCTAGATTTTGGATGTAAAAATCCAAGCATAACAGAAAATTATTCTCATACAAAACTGCGCCATCGCCACAGGGCTCGTGGTTGCGAGGGTCTTACTAGTGCTGGACGCTGATCGGGTTCGGGTTCTGCGCGGCGACGCCGTGAAGGTTTGCTGTGGCAGCTCCGGACAATGCCTTCCATACCAGCGACACAATGGCCTTGATGTGCTCAGGAGGACCCATGTCGCCCTCGGGCACGTACGTCGCCACCCAGTTGGCTGTGGTGACGCCCTCGTGCGGGCCGGGGCTGAATTGCATGGTGGCGGACAAGTGCTTGTAGCGAGGGTCGCCCTTTAGCACCGTGTAACCTAATTTCTTGGCCACGTCATCGAACATATCCATGCGCTCCGTCACCTCGCCGGCGAATGGGATTGCTATTGTAGAATTCAAAACAAACCACGCTTAGCATGAGAGCAGATACCGATACATAATGTGCATACCCTGGTCTAGTTCAATTCTAGTGAGAGCGGGTATGGAGCCTCATTGTCCCGCATGGGATGTTGAAATTAGTGGAAAGTGGAGCAGCTTTTTACAACATCACACCGGTGCAAACAATAAAGGGAAAATTTCATGGTTTGCCATATTTACATAGATACCCCTGGTTTTCCAGAAATTACACAAATATCCTTGGTCCATAATTTGTTTTGTTATGCACACTACTTCTTTCTTCTTGACCAATGTTAAAACAAGGAGTGCAACAAAATGGAAAAGAAGCAGTGTATGCACAAGGGAGAAAGAAGTGACATGCACAATATAACAAACGCCTGAAACCTGTTATGGACCAAGGGTGTCTGTGTAATTTCTGAACAACCAGGGGTATCTACGTAAATACGGCAAACTTCCGGGGTATCCATGAAATTTTCTCAATAATAAACATATTGTGATCTTCAAGGTGGTCTACTATTGGCTTTTGCGGAACAGTTGCCAGAGGTCGAATATTAATTAGGAATTAAGGATGTTAAATACGTGTGCATTATCAATTCCTGTTAATCTATCTTTATCTTTTGTGAGTTTTAGCATGGATCTTTCAGCACAGCTGCAGCGTGATCTGTACTAACTTGCAAATTGTGTTTGAGAGTGGCGAAAAAGCGAAATATTAGAGGAGGAAAAGCGGCATGTACCAGGCCCCATCTTGACGACGCGGATGCTGCCAGGCTCGCCATGGCCGTGGAGCAGAGTGGACGACGCGAAGAACTGCGGCATGGACTTGCACAGGATCTCGTCGGCATTCTTGCACGCGCTCCAGATCGCGTCCGGGGTGCCCTCCAGCGTCTCCGTGTGCTCGAGCGTTTTCTTGGAGTTCACCGCGCGCTCCAGCGTCTTCATCACCATGGTGGCGATGCCTTGCACGTGCACGGGCGGGCCCATGTCTCCCACGGGCTCATACTTGGCCGTCCAGATGCCGTCCGTGGTCCCGTCCTGCTTCCCCGCCACGAATTGCATCTCGGCGCTGAAGGCGCTGTATCTGGGATCGCCCTCCAGCACGGTGTACCCCAACGTCTTGGTGGCCTCGTCGAACTTGTCCATGCGCTCCTTCACCTGCCCCGCATGCGGCACCGCTGCAAAGAAATCCAACCATTTGCGTCACCAATATGCAAAAAAGATGCAATCACGTTGCATTGACGACCACCATCGATAGTGCAAAACCGCGTCAACGTCATGCTTTTCCCAAATTGGTAATCATTTACTTCCCACCAATTATACGTGACGCGCTAAGTTGCTATTGGTACAACGGGTCCGGGTACGCAACGGTTTCGAATTGAAAAAAAGCATGAAACATATCGATCCAGCAGCTCGCATTCCAGTCGATCGAATTAATAGCGAAAGTAAGAATACTATAACAAGCGGCTGCATACCGGGACCCATGGTGATGACGCGAATACTTCCGGGCTCGCCGTGGCCCTGCAAGAGCTCGCTCTTGGCGAAATACTCCGGCATGAGGTCGCAGAGAATCTTGTCCGCATGCTTGCACGCTTCCCAGATGGCATCCACGGGGGCCTGGAGCGGCTCGGTGTGAGAGAGTGTCTGCGACATGATTCTATGCTTTTGGCAATTCTAATGGCGCAGGCCAGGAGTGTGAGAGTGCGATCGGTCAAGAGGAAGAGAGCGAAGAAGAGATGGTTGTTGTGAGTAATCTGTTGTGGGGTGATGCTGAGGAGGGTTTTTGTAGCGATTGAAGAGGCCTCGGTAGCGAGTCAGGTTGACGGGTGACGACGACAGGCTGACTGATCGCGGTAGGAGGACACCAGCATGTACCGCGCTGCAGTCTCATCTGACAACCAGCTCTTGCGAATGCGGACCCCGGCCTCGATCCAGGGCCCGATCGTCTCTCGCAAGGGGCCATCAAGCTGGTTTGACTCGAGTGGAATTCAACGGAGTCGGCTAGAATATCCCCCGGTCGCCCTTGAATATCCAGGGTGGTGACCCCAAATCAGTGCTTTTCTTAATAAGCTCTAAGGTAAGGTAGGAGGCTCATGAACCCACCATCTAAGGGCTGAAACTGAATTTTGGGGAGGTGAAATTCTTCTTGAATTATTATTTTTCAGTAAATATACCTTGAAAGACCAGGGGAATTGGCATTTAACCCGAGTTTTTTCATATTTTATGATGCTTTGTGGAATTAGTTATGAAATTTTGAAGTTGAAGCAGTGGCGTAGGGCTCTAAATTTGTCCACCTCCTCAAATATACATATTGTTTGTACATTGCTAGAACCTATGAAAAATAACATGTACAACATGAATAGATTTGAGAAGGTGGACGATCTTAGAGCTTGCACAATTTATGAGCCTCTTACCTTAGTGGCTTAAATACACAAGTAAAAAATTTAAGGGGAAATAACGTCATATTCATTAATTTGGGAAAACGATGGCAAGGTACCATTTTGTACCTCATCTTAATCCAAAATTGCCACCTTAATTCAAATTAAGGAGGTCACCTGAAACTTAGTTAATGAACTTTTGTCCAAAATTTTAGAAGTTAATGAACTTTCTATCCAAAAAGAGCATATTTTTGGATGATATATATCTCATTTCATTGGAAAACAGCCAACAAAATCCAAATTCAATGAATATGGCGATCTCTAGAAAAAAGAAAAACCAAAAGTTCCACTTTGTATGCTTTTTCCAAATTAATGAATATGACATTAAATTACAAATAGGGGCATGAAAACAAAAAAGAACTTACATATAGGGGCACAAATTCAAAACTACTAAGGTAGCAACACCCATAACCATCAAATTAAGGGTTTTGAACATGATGATTATTATGAAACATTTAGCAAATTGTAAGATCCTATTAGCAAGAGAAAAATGATGAGTTTGCAATTTCCAATGTATTATTTGGATACTATGAGAATAAGTTGTGAATTTTTAAAGAGCTGACTGCAATTGCACCTAATACCAAGTTACCAACGCTAAGGTTTCATGTTCACATGTTGTACATCCTTGGAATTACATCTATTCACTTCCACAAATTTTCCAAGATTTTAGAGGTGATGGTTATTATGGGTACAATGATGGTTATGGGTGTTGCTACCTTATATAGGGGCACAAATTCAAAATGATTTGTAGATTTTCATTAAAAAAATTTGATTTGAGCATAGGTTGATTTAGATAAATCACAATAAATGTTAGATAACTTCCAAAAAGATTAGGGATCTCTCCAAAAAATTTCCATCCCCTTTACTAATTTTTTATTTATTTAGGTTTGATTTGGAGAGGTCTTTATGCTTGTTTTTAGGAAGTCAACAAACATTTCATGTAATGTACCTAAATTAACCTATGTTCAAACCAAAAATAATTATAAAAACTTATAATTTTTTTGAATTTGTGCCCCTATTTGTAATTCTTTTTTCTTTCACGCCCCTACTTGTAATTAATTTCCCCAAAATTTATTGTAAAAGTGTTCACATTCTTTTGTGTAGTTGTAAGAAGAAAAAAAAACGATAAGAACTTGAGTTAGATTTAGCTACTTTTGCAAACAATAATTCAAGGTATCCATAGGGAGAGGGAGTGCTATTTCATGAGCAGGGAGTTGTGAGCCGTGAGCTCGGATTTTTTGCCAAACTAATAAATTTCACCTATAATTGTGTACATAGGACCTTATAATTGTGCATTTTAAACTATCATCTCCTAAAAAACTTGTTGTTTTTGAAATTATTTCATGGATTTTGAATTGAAAATATGTTCCTACTCACATAATCTTGAATCCTTACTCATGGCTCACCATTTTACACTCACCAAATAGCGTCCTCCGACCTCCAAGTGGACAAACAATAAGTCACCAGGTACCTTTCTGAGGTAAGGCAAATTAATTGTTAAGACAATTTGTTTAGTGTAGAACACAAGTTTGAGGAATTTATGTCTTAAGTTTCTGGTTTACAGCGCCAAATTTGGTGTTTATGCACTAGGTGTTTATATTTTTGTGCTTAGTGTGTGCACATTAGTTGAAAGACAAAAAACTGGAGGATTATTTTTAAGAATTTTGTATGAAGATTATCAATAATGAATCACAAAGGCAAAAAAGGTATTACATGTGACAATTTTAAAAAGAATGAGCAAATATTTTTGAATGCTTCCCAACTATCATATTTGTTTGTACAAAACCATTTCAATACAAAAATCATAATATTTTTCCAAACTGCAAATTATTTGTATCCTTGAGTTATAGCACCCCTTGTACTTTATATTTTGATCATGTACTTTAAAAAATAGATTGCTACTACCTATCTAATAACCACCTTGTTGCTACCTCCTTAACCCCTTAAGGCCCAAGGGGACCAAAACTGTCCCTCCTTGTTTGTAACTTGGGATGCCTAAATTTTTTTCATGATTAATTACAATGATTTATTTTATTTTAAGGTTCTTGTTGAAGTCTTGTTTTAGTATCAAAAGTTTGATTTTGAAAATGACTAATTATGATTTTTCTATTTAAGACTTTGTGCAAGGGTGTCTATTGCAAATCTTCACTTTCTAGTGTTGAGAACTCTTGGAAATGAGCCTCAAGTACAAGAACGTTGAGAAACAACCACATTAGAAATTTAATTTAAAAAGCTATAGAGTAGATTTTAAGAAGCCGTAAATTGGTTTGAGTTACACATGTTGTACTTTACATACTCATATTTTTTTGGTATCCTTAATTTTAAATTTGAGATGTGAAAAGAGGATTGAAAGACTTCAAATCCCTTTCATAGTTTTAACACCCCCTTGATCAAAAGTTATAATCTTTCAATCCATGAGTGATATTGTTGTGTTTTCTTTTTCTGTGCGCTCTCTAACATATCTAGTTTGAATTTGTACAATTACAATTCAAAAAAATTGATGCAACTTATCAAAATGTTGGCATTTTGTCATCCAAGAACAGATTCTACAATACTCGGGAAAGTGCATGCGCCTTGAGGGGTTAAGCCGCTTGACTTGTTATCTTGTATAATGTCTATAAGATATTCCTTGAAGTAAATATCAATTGTTTTCTAAGACATTCTTTAGCCCCTAAAGGACCATTGTCTCTTCGGGGGACAAATGGGATTTCGGGCATGTACCTATGGCTAAACTACTTTGCGTGATTTTCTGAAACTTTTATTGAAGGTGAGGGGAGCAGCATTTTCCAAAAATTCATTTTAAACTTCTTCAATAAATGTCAAAATGAAGAAAAATTTACATTTCCATGTAGATCTCTAAATTCCTCACCTTCAATAAAGGTTTCAGAAAATCTCGCAAAGTAGTTTAGCCATAGGTACATGCCCAAAATCCCATTTGTCCCTCAAAGGGACAATGGTCCTTTAGGGGTTAACCCGTAAAGGACCAAGGAGCCCTTTGCAGCCAATACAATATTTGGTATTTTCTTGTATTTGGAATGCATCCACACCTTTACTACACTTGAGATCAACAAAGAAGTTAGAATATAGATCAATGCGGTTCTAGTGAGCTAGTCAAGATCCCAAATTAAAACTTTTTATTGGTAGCAAATGCCTATTATATGGCAGCGTATATACTATGTAATATGTAGAGCAGTCCTTTAAGGGCTAAGTTGAAGTTAGTTTTGCACAAAAACCCTAGAGGGAAAAAAATAAATAACCCAAGCTGTGGACCCCTCAAACATAATTTGTGATTTGTAGAGCAATTTTGGCGCTTTCGGACCTACTAACAAATTTTACCGCCACGTGTTTCTAGTGGTTCTGAATTTGGTAGAAAAGCTTCTCAAAGCGTCCGAGACTACAGTACGGGTGGAGGAGGTTCTTGCATGGCTAGGGCTAGATGGCATGCCGTTTTGGCTAGGCCCTAGCTGCTTTTCCAGCATGGCCCTGCTCGACCCCTCTTCCTGCTTGCTTCCTTCCTCTCTCTCCCGCTTGCTTCCTTCCTCCCTCTATCTTCCTCCCTCTTGCTTGCTTCTTGTTAAGTTGTTGTAGGAATGTCAAGAAGCTAGCAACACTAGGAGCAAGCAACATGGAGCAACATAGCAACAACTTAACAAGAAGCAAGCGAGAGGGAGGGAGGAAGCCGGAGGGAAGGAGGAAGCAAGCGGGAGAGAGGAAGGAAGCAAGCAAGAGGAGGGGTCGGGCAAGAAGAGCGGGCAGGGCCACGCTGGAAAAGTAGCTAGGGCCGAGCCAAAACGGCATGCCATTTAGGCCCAGCCGTTCTTGTATGTGACTCCCAAGTCTCGTAAGCACAACCTTCCTATAATCATGATTAAGGGGCAAAAGTTGCAAATCTTGATGGTGATTGGACATCAAATTGACTAACCCTTTAAGGACCACACCCATTTTCACAAAGTCCACTAAAAATAGGGGATGTAAGCTTAGATGTGCAATTGGACCAAATACGTACTTAATTTGAATAATCCAACAGTGGACGCCTTGTTTGTTGTAATGTATCAAAATTTCAGTTAGATTTATCATTGGAGGTGAAATGTTATAATGATTAAGTGAGCTGTATGCAAAAAATCTCTAGCTTTTCATGCTTGTGTGGTTTTGAATGTTGACGCTTCATGCAAGCTTTGATTGAGAAGAGCCTTACATTTCTAGAAAGCAGGGATTCCCACCTTTCCAACAAGACTAGTTTCACACTAAATAGACAAAAGTAGCAATCACAAGATGTAGCTAAGTGGACAGAGAGGGTCAAAATTTCCTCTTTCTTTGCTACCCTAAAATGGTTCTATAAAAAAATTGAAAAATGTTATGGAAAATCCAATTGGTGAAAACAATCAAGAATTGGCCTTAAATGTAGGATGGCAAATTTCAAAGATGAAATGAAAACACCATTTCAATAGATTCTCAAATACTACAATTATATTGCGATAGTGCTATTGTATAGGAAAACAATACAAGCGTTTTTCTTGAGCAATTTGAAATTTTTTAGGATTGTGAAATTGAACTTTGACACTCTTCTTGCTTGTTTGATGTATTGTGTTGTTGCTTAAATCCATCTTTGACAAAAAAAAAATGGATACGTATTTTGAAGCCATGCCTTATAAACACCATTATTTGTCAACTCACATACCCAATTCCATTGTTATTTTTTTAGATGAATGCAAAAATCTTGTGATCACATGCGTTCTTCAAGATCAAATTCCAAATAATTGAGTGATTTCAATCTATAAGTCAAAAACCACTCCTTGCAACCAAAATATGGTCTCATGGTCCTTAAAGGGTTAAATTGTTAAATAGCACATCCGAGGGTATATTCCTAGAAATTTGATTTTAACAAAAAAAGATTAGAGTAACAATAATTACCGGGCTTGAAGATCTCCACACCAAATTTTAGTGGTCCAATATTTGGTTGTTGTAAAGCATTGAAATTTGTCCATCATGTTGACAAGAAAGAAAGACCCACTTGGTGGGAGGAAGACTTTAGGTGTAGGGTAAGGGCCTCATGCGGAGCTCGATTAATCAATGGCGCAAACTTGAGAATGCACTTGCATGAGGCCCTTACCCTGCGACACGTGTCTTTTCTGATGGCATGAGTGGTGCTACTCAATGTGACACCACTCCGCAATTTTGGAGTTGAGTTATGAAGTATAAGACCACTCCATGATTTTTGTCATTATTTTCAAAGGTATAAGGGCAACTCAAACCATGAAGGATTTTGTTCAAGCAACGTTTAAAATCATGCATTACACAAAACCAAAAAAGGTTTATAGTTTTTTGTTTCTTTTTATTTTTTTTTTTCATGAACTCAAACAACATTTCATGTCTTAATTATTTTTTTGCATGTGTTCAAATGACAATCTAGTGACATGGATGGAAGAATGCTATGGAATGAATTGATACTTAAATGAAGGATTCTAAATAACTATGTCCTACCATGTGTAGCTTTCAATATAACAAATGTTTTGTAAGATTTATTTTAATTTTTTGTTGATAGGATGAAGCTTTTGTGTTGCTTATAGAGCAAGCTATAGTTGGAGAATTAAGGTTATTTTCTTTGAAACATCAATCTTGTATATCCTAAATTAAAAAGAATTGTCAATATTTACAACTCTTTGTTTCTAAGATGAAATAAAGTACTGTTTATTTCTTGTCCATTTTCATTATTTTTGTGCAAGGTTTGGAAAAAACACAAAGATAATCATTGGACCTTTGCTAAGCCACACTTGCATAAATGCATTTTGTAGTTGAAAGACATGGTTGATGCCCAACAATACAAAAAGTTATTAGCACAATTGAGTGCAACTTGCAAAACATAGGATGTCTATATTGTGATAAATATCTCTTTAAGTTGGAATTTCATACTACATGACTTCACTACAAAACGCTTAGAAGGGATATTTCACACGTGTGTTGCATGATAATGTCACAATATCTTTTAGCATTGCTTCTAATACAATGCAATTAATAAATTACAGAATATTTTAGAAAGTTGTGGTGTAGCACGCAATGGGCTTGGTAGAAATCTATAGTTGCCTCCAATTGTTTGTTTCTCAATTGTGCATAGAATGTATTGTTTTGCATAATTTTAGCTAAGTTACACCTCTCAAATGTACAAAACCATGTTTTTTTACAATCATACAATTCACAAAATGTATGATTATATCCAAGTGCAAAATTTCCAAATTTGGTAGTGTACCTTATATAGAAACATAATCCATGTTGGCTTTAATAAGAGCCAAAGCTCTTCCTCTCATTGGGCCAAGCTTAGGGTTTCTCTAAGGGAGGACTAGTAGTTGGCACTTGATGGTAAAAGTTATGAGCATCTACAAGCTCGGCAATGCTTCTTCGGATGCTGTCGCAAATTTCTGGCAAGGCGAGCAAGGGGAAGGGCTCCTCAATGAGCACTCCCACCTCATCTATACAAAATAGTGCAGATGCGCTGATGAAAGTAGCAAGTACTACAATCCAATTGCATGGATCCCACAATGCAATGGGCAAAGTTATGTGCCAAAAGATGAGAAACCTTGACGTCAACCTTGTGTATGATAATGGCAGTGGCGTCCCAAAGATCCTCTCACAGTTTCCTAAACTTTCATGCAATTGCGTTATATTCTGATCCATTGTCGATTTCTCCATGTCTTGCATGTTGGAATTATGCACAATTTCTGAGATCATTTGCAATACATAGTTACATTGATGTGGCGCCTTGAGCACGGCTCCCAACTCCTCTGCCTCTAACAACGTGGATAAATCTGATTTGATATCCGCGTCGTCCACTAGAATGCTTTGCAATGTATAAGGGAATGTTGCTGCGTAGCTCAAGAACCTTTGGAGCTTTTGTGCATCCGCCGGGTGCCGCATCCATGTCAATGCTTGCCGGACCATATCCCTTGTTCTGTTCACAGTTGTCTCCCATGCCTTTCTTGCTTCGTCAAATCTTGTGTATGACGAGTTTGTGCGAAACACAAGCAATAAAGAGAGGCAAGATGTCGTGAAAGATAATGGAAGTGTTGATAAGTGTAGTAAAGGCATCCATAGAGGTAATACTTTTCCCATGACTGCTTCATTGTAGCATGTGATGAGTGCAGCTATGGAGGTTAGGGTTAGAACTGGAGGCCAAATGGCAAGTACTACTCTTGAGGTTGTCATTGAGAGGAGATGTTGGACATGTCGTGTACTACTGCGATGCCGCCTCCAGTCGTTGTGGTTGTAGACTGTTCTTCTATACTTCATTGCTTCTTCTTTCTCTTTATCAGCTACCCTAGGATTCATGTATCCTTTGTAATTCAAGAGACAAGTTTTCTCAAGATGTTGTGGCCATGTTCTTGGCATCTGGCACAAATATAATCTTCTCCTCACCATCTTCAAACCTTTGTATTTAAGGTTCTTTGTACTAAACTGTGCCTTTCTTTGAAAGTAAGTCCATAGAGATCTTTTCTCTGCAGGTAGTCGAAGTATGTTCACAGTGCAAATTGCTGCAATTGTTGCCACTGCCATTGGCAACAAATCAAGATTGAAATATTTCAACTTAAAATTGAACCATTTTTGTTTTTGAGGCTTTTCAACAACCTTAGTAGTCTAAATTGTTTTTTCTTGCATTGATCTTCATGGTGATGATTATTCTAAAACTTTCTTCAAGCTTTTTCTTTCATGAGCTACTCACTTGTGCCATTCCCCCGTCTTGGTTTTACAATAGTTGACATAGGCATCCAAAGCTACCACCAATCCTTCATGGATCAGCAAGTAAGTTGCAATTGAAATATTGGATCTCCAACAACATAGGTATTGCATAATTCCTCCAAATTTTAACTCTCCTCTCTCTTGGTGAGAGTAAGAGAAACTCAACACCAAAAAGGGTCAACTAAAATCACTACATATTTGTAAGAGTCAATTTCTAGAAGACAATTTGAAGATATTTCTTGAAATGTAAGCAATTGTTTTAGCATCTTCTCCTCGTTGATGAAATTTAGGTTCATTACAAAGCCCACCTTCATAGCTCAATATTCAACCATCTTGTAGAATTTAATACAAGCAATTGAAACGTCAAGTGAATCAGCTTGATCATAAATGTTGCTTCCATTGTTATAATAGCATTGCCTCCAATTGTAGCCCCATATTTTAGAACCTTCAACAAGCAAATAGTAGACCTAATTGCTGTAGAAAATCCTAAGCTTGAATCCAACATTTGCAACATCTTCAAATTCTAATAACCAAATCCAACTCTGTGATACTCAACCATGCTTTGACGTCAATTCAAATTAGTCATAAGTGGAAGGGCATGCATGGGTTGATTAACAAATAAAGTGTATGGGCTGACAAATATGTAGGCAATTGTAAAAAGAAACCATTGCACTACGCCCCTCCTACATGAGCTTAAATGCAAGCATGCTTTCAAATGTCTTGGCATGAGATTGTGAATTCTTGGGTTTTGGAGAAAATATGTGTTCAATTTTTCACTTGGATCTATGATCCTTGACGGCATTGTATGTCTTTTAGCACTATGAGCAGACATGACAATTGAGAATATATTGAAACTAAGGAAACACCGCAACTTTGTCTAATTGGAGAAACTCATGTAGTGAGAATTCTTACAATAGGCTAGGAGAAAGCCCGCTATATCAACAACCTTGGAGTTTAGAGGGGAAGTTACAATGATGGTTCATTAGCAATATGGAGGCAACTTGAGTGCTTGTGTATTGCATTTTTGCCTCTCAAAAAGGAAATACTCCATTGTTTGGTTGATAATTAAGGGAAAACAATCCATTGTTGTTGTTTTTGGTATTGCACATGTTGACATTCATTGGATACATTTATCTTTGTTTGCAATATAGTGACAAGTTGATTTTGCTTCTTTAGGGTTAGGGTTTTTCATTGTGGACAGTGATGGACACTTCTTGGTTTTCCAAACCTATTTTGGTTCAAATGAATCATTGTGTTACAACCACATGGTCATCCAAAAGCGTCACTTTAAGATTTAAAGAATGATTGGGATTGGTACCAATGGATGAAGGTTGTTTTCAAAACTTGCCAACTTATAAACTACTATAAACATCTTCACTCCTAACATGCTATTGCATTGAATGCAATTGCATTCTTTTGCATGTGGATGAAAACAACATTTTGAGAATGTTGAGAGGGTCTTGCAATTAGAAGAGTCACAACATTGAGTATTTCTTCTTAAACAAAGTCTTATCACATGACCTCAAATAAAGTGAGAAGGAATCATGAAAGAACTTTTTTGATTGTGACAAAGAATGTCTCACTTTACTACACCAAATAAAAGGCATTTAAATCACTTATAATCATTCACAATGACATTCTAGGCTTAATCTAAATTAATAAATACAAATGAAGAAAGGAAAACAAATGCTGAAACAATTGTCATATGCATAGTCATTTTTGAGGAACCATTGCTTAGAAGGTCACAAACATCATAGATGAAGTTTTTTATGATTGATGAATAATTACAAAAAGGCATGTTAGGTGCCAACTAATAAAATTGATACCTTTAGAGTATATACTTCCAAATACACGGGAGCAACTAACAACAATATATTTGATGATGAACATAACTTAATTTAAGTAATAAAATAAGAATTTAGTATAATAAATTATCTCTAAAGGATTATTTATTTTGAACAATTTTGGAGCCAAGCTGTTATTGGCATTAATTTTGCTTTGAATTATTCAAAAAGCCTATCAAGATTAGGAACTGAGTGTACAAATTTTGGATTAATTAATTGTTGTATTGTTGGTCATATGTCCTTATGAAACTGAAATAGAGAAATGATTGCATAGAGCCTAAAGGACTGATATAAAAAAATTGTGGAGGTTTTTGTTAACCAAGGCTCTATATTTCTATATTCTTTTTATACTTTCTAGTAGTAAAACCTCTTAATTCATGCATACACTTCTTTCTTTGTAATATCATAATAGCTTTTTTTTGTTAGATGATGATAGAAATGGATTGGTTTTATTAAGTGGATGTTGAGTTTCTTTTTAAACTACTAACTCTTTAAAAGATACGATCCATATTGGTTTTACTTGTCACTTGATGGCACAATTTTTCATACCTTAGAGTTACAAAGCAAGCTAACTATGGAAGACTTTTATAAATAAAAGAATTTAGCACAGCACTAGTCTTTCTTGCAAATAATATTGATTACTATTATTGATTTTCTAAAACTATCTATGGCTAGCCACAATTCCACAAAGTGATTCTCTTAAAAATCTTTAAGTAGATACTAAGAACTTAATTATTTCTTATATGTTATTTATGCACATCCTATAGAAAATGAAATATGTTAGTTGAAAAAACCATTTCAAAGTTGATAAAGCAAAACTGCAAAAAATTAGTAATTCTACCATAAATCACAAATATTGAATTACAATTAAAGTCTAGTATATTTTACTAAGTCAAAAAGTTGCCCTAGAGGTCACGCTAATGGTTCACATAATCTCTAACTCTTAACCATGTCACAAATGAGACATATTTGTTGTATGTTCGTAGCACTTGTAGACACAAATATGAGCTGATATTGTTTCATGTTTCAACGTAATAATAATCTCAAATTTAATAGGTTGGGCTATAGGGGGTGTCCACGTAGCACTTGTAGACACAAATATGAGCTGATATTGTTTCATGTTTCAACGTAATAATAATCTCAAATTTAATAGGTTGGGCTATAGGGGGTGTCCACGTAGCAACTAAGGGGTGTCTCCCTAATCATTCCCTAAATTTAGAACTTTGCTCTTAAATGTGTGTTTAAAGTCTTTGTTCATGTATACATATCAAACTTACTTTTGTAATTAATCGTATTATTTGTTGTTTGGCATTTGAAATTTTAAATGGAACATTGTCCAATTCAAAATTACTAAAAATATATATTAAAAAATAACTAATTATGGATACACTTAAATGAGATTCATAAATTTGATAAGACAACAAGAAGTACTAATGAACAAAAACTTCCTAGTCCATTTAGAATTAAGCCAGTTTCAAGTTAGATAAGCAACCCACATATCCTATTGCATGTTCATGAAAACTTCTTATTATGGTTGAATTACAGGTTCAAATATTAACAGTAACATAAATTTTCAAATATAGGAGGGTAAGCTATAATTATTTTCAAAAAAACTGCCTTTGAATAATGTAGTTAATATGTTCAAGAAAATTCTATAGTTTGAACTAAAAGAAAAGGTACTCATATTGAATATATTGATCTAATAAATAATAACTTCATATTGATTACAGAAAAATATGCAAACACTACATGTTGACACAACTGGTAAAACAATTACATGATCAAAAACAAAAATAAAATAATGGATGACAAGTGTATAAGCTTGAATAGGTGATGTAGATGAACAAGAATGATAGTTGGAATAACATGTTAGTCTCTAAATATTTGGAGGAAATAAAGTGCAATATAAGCAAAATAAAGTCTAAGAGATCAAAGTATATTGATTAAACAAAGAAAAACAAAATCATTACGTAATGGCTATGTACAATTGCTTATGTTGTATCATAACATAGCATGATTGATGCATTCAATACAAGGATCTTCACTAGGAAATAATTGCAAGGTTAGTTTGAATCTTTTCAAATCAAAACAAGTTTTACATCACTATGCTATCTCAATCTCAAATCTTAAATTGTATTTATAGTGAAAGAACATATAAAAATTCAATAAAAATTTCATCCAATTTTTATGTCCATTGATATGAAATAATAAAAACAATAGTCAAAAACATCCTTTGAATATGTAACCAAATTGTCTTTTCATTCAATGGAGATGTACTCTCACTAACAAATAACCTTGATAATACTATGTTTTTCCTATAACTAGTTGGTGCTTGTGCACCATTTGGTTTTTTTGGATTTTTAGGTGGTTTGTGTTTTTCATGAATACCGTACCAACCAATTGGTGTAAAGCCTTTTTCAGCTTTTACTTTTATGATTGCAATTCTAGAATAAGAACCTACAATATCAAAAGAAACCCCAGAAGCCATACATACAATATTTTGTAGTAAAGAAGTATTAGCTGTGCCTGTTTTGTCAATTTGAACAGCTTTATAAGCAAATCCTTTACCTATTGGAAAGAGATTTGTCCATGTACACGTAATGGTGAGTGATTGAAAATCATTTGTACTCAATCCAATAACCAAAATGTCAAAAACAACCATTAATTCCAAAAAATTCTTATCTCCATTAAGTGAGGTCATTCCAGAAGTTGAGAGAGGACTAAATTTTGTGAAAGATGCAAAAGTGATACCAAATTCTTGTCCGCCACCTTTAGTAATTGCAATAGTAATATATAAATTTTGCATTTTTCCTGTTAAATAACTAGGCCCTCCAAATGGGTTTTTTGGATGTTCTGGTAGTTTAAAACTTGAGGCATAAATGGTGAAGGTTGGAAGTTCAAAACTAGTTGGTGAGATAAAGCCAACATCATGATAAATCATTTCTGCTAACATTATTGGAATTATGGAAGCACGGTCCATCATTGCTTGGGCTTGAGTACTTGACTTAAAACATTTTAATTTCACAGTTTTGACAAATGCATCACCTGCACTCAAAAATGCCTCACAAGGATTTTTGTACATAGTTGGCACTTTTATACCATAAATTGCCACTTTCTCAAGCTTTTGTAAAAATATGTGTAGTGATGTTCTATATTCATCTAAATTTAGGTTTCCAGATCGCTCAATTAATCTTGAATAAATACTTGCAACCAATAAGGCAATATAAGGGCCTGATCCTGATTGAATTATGTTTCCATGGCTTGCCACGGGGTATTGATAATCATTTATTTCAATGAACTTCAACATGTCTTTGATGACTTTTTTATTGCCTCCGCCTCCACAACCACCTATTTATAAACAATGTTTTGTTATTATTGGCCTATTATACGTGTAACATAAAATAACTTGGCGTAGTTTCTAAAAGACTCTCTAATAACAAATTTATAAATGAAAGTATTAAATACAATTTACCAATAATAAATTCATAGGCATTATACACTAAAAATAAATACAAGGAGTGATATCTATATATCTACTCCTTTGTCCCAAAATGATTGTTCACATTCAGTTCCTAACTCTTTTTCATTAGTTTTGAGTAGGTTGTATGGAATTTTTCTTGTATCTAGTTCAAAACAATAAAATTGTCCAACTCATGCAATTAGATTTCATTGATTCTTACAATACAAAATTTGAATTCACATGAATTATGTTATTTTTTTAATTTTAATTTGAAAATTAATGCAAAAAAATTGCAGTATAAATAGGGACAATCATTTTGGGACAAAGTTAGGGAGTATCTCAAAAATATATTCTTCTAAAACGGTGTATTATATTCTCCCAATTTAGAAACAAAAGTAAATCAATATATATATATATTTTTTTCTTTAAGAAACTCATGCTTTTGTTTTCAAGTGAAGTATAATGATACCAATTCACAATAAATATGGTTTCTTTCATTGAAATCACCTGCTGGATTTGGAAATGCGGTAAATGCATAGGAGTCAATGCTTACAAGAGCACGGTAATACATCCCTTTTTTGGCAAAGTTATAGTAATTTGTAATTACTAATGGCAGTGCAAGTAGTTTCCTTTTTTGATTGTTTTTGTCTACCATGATTGGAGGAAATTCAAATATGGCACCATATGGGGCATCATTGGGCATGAATCTAATTGGTCCAGGATTAATTATGTAAACTCGAAAAACAATCATTCCAGATAAAACATAAACATTGTTTACATAGTTTGTTATAGAAGGTGGTTGAATAATAAATTCTTTTACTACAACTCCTCTTGAATCCATAACTACATAACGGAACTCATATTTTAAAGACCCCAATAAATCACCACCCGGGCTCCATCCATAGGCTCTCAGTGCATATGATGTATTTTCAGCAACATTTGAATTTGGTGGATCTACTACAAGATCAACCGTCCCACCTAAATATGACAAATATTTTTGTTAGTGTTAATTCTTAATAGTTGCAAAAAGATTAATCTTTAGATCTTTACATGCAATTTTGGTTTATGGTTTACTGGCAAAAATGCTTTGCAGACAATGTTTATCACAAAAAAAGATTTACATTTATAAAATAGATGTAGCATAATCATTCTAAATAAACGACAAGTTTTTTTTGTTTTGCTGTACTTTTGTGACAAAGTTTCTTGACAAAATGTAAGGAGTGTTTAACAAAATGTAAGGAGTGTTTAGAGATACGAATTAGTAGATTTAATTGTATAAAGGAGTCACAAAATACACAAGAGTTTGAATCTTGTGTTCTTTAAACTTTTTAAGTGTAAACAACTTATTATTGATAGGACATACATTGTAAATTTATAACCATGCAAGTAACTTTTGATGATTGAATTGGAGACAAGAAGTAATTACATATGGTATATTCTATTGATATTTAGTTTGATGGTTAATCCCTAAAGGATCAACTGTCCCCTCAAGGAACAAATGGATTTCAGGCATGTACCTCTAACTAAATTACTTTGTGTGATTTTTTGAAACTTTTATTGAAGGTGAGGAATCCAAAGATCTACATGAAAATCTAACTCTCTTCTAATTCCGATATTTGACAAAGAAGTTATGCATAATTTTTGAAAAATTGGGGAGGAGGGGCAGCAAGCTACCCGTCTCCTTTGTATATTATAGTTGACTAAAAAAGGGGCAGGTTGCGCCGGGCAGGGTTACCAGCAAAACGGGCAGCTGCAAGGTGGGTGTCGTTCTCTGGGCTCTGCTTGCACCCGGCTTGACACATGAATCAGCTGGTTGGGCAGGTGACAGTGCCAAGTTTGGAGAGATTGACGAGTGGCTGTGTCACTTTAGGTTTCTAAATTGCTGGAATGGCGGGCAAAAAGTAGCAAGTGAAACCAGTCAAAATTACAAGTCGAAATTACAAGGGAACATAAGGTAGGAGCACCTTAAATGGACACTTTTTTTTAGATCAATTCAAGAAGAAGGTGCACTAAGATTTTGACTACAAAATTTTGTTAGGAAATGGGCACAGATGGGCAGAAAATTGTCCTCATATTATTTTGCAGTTTTCTAAATAAAACATGAATTTTTGAAAACGAGATTGTAGATACATCTATTGTGGACACTAGATTTGTTGTAAATCGGTCATGAACCTTGGGAAAACAAACACAAAGAAAATCAAATGAGTGGACATGAGAGTTCAAGAATAGATCACTTTAATGCTTAAAATGGTCACTATGACCACTCATACCCATGGTTGGTGTCCCATTTGCCCAGCTCGATCTCATACCTCTGGTTTGTGTCTCATTTACCCAACTACTGGGTCTTATATGACATGTTTTATAGGTGTCCATGAACAAATTGTGTCCATTTAAGGTGCTCCTACCTTATCAGGAACATGGGAGAAGAGGTCGGAACTGAAGGTAACATGTTGGGAAGTTAGAGCATCTCCATTAGTGACTCTAGCTCGCTCAAAGTGGATAAAAAGTAGCTAGGCCCCTCTCAAGACCCTCTCAAACTCTCTTATTTGACAAGTCTAGCAAGCCACTTTTCAAACCACTATTCATGCACTATTCACCCTAACTTTAGTGAGCTTTATCCTCTACTTCCCTAAAAAAGTGGTCAATTGCTTATTTCTAAGGTGTCTTGGAGTGTTTGGCCACCTTTTCAAAGAGCATGGGTGGAGATTGGGAGCCTTTAGGCCTCGCCAAACTAGATGGAAAACTTTGAGCAAGTCTAAACCGGTGGAGATGCTCTTAGGCGAACGGATGTGGTGGAGAGTATGCTTGAAATTGGGGGTTCATAACCCTCCTAGCATGTGTCAAATCCTAGGGGGTGGACAAAGCCCAATATGTGAGGAACCCGACCCCCTCATTCTACCTACCCATTTCAAAAATCATGAATTTACATATTTTTCAATGTGTTATGTATGTTTTTTTAGTTTTTTCGTTTTTGCCTAGTTAATGTTATGAGAGTTCTTGGTGTTCACTGTTTAGATTAGGGTAATTCAACCTATTAAATTTTACATAAAGTTTGCAATTTTGCCTAGTGTACTTGCAAATTGCATAACCTTTTGATATTCAAAGATTTTTTGAAGTATGTTTTGCATCTCCTATTGATTTAAAAATTCTCCCACACATACCTAATTTGGCCTTCTACATGAATAAAATAAACCTCAATTTTGTGTAGAGCAATTCTTTTGCTATAATAGTGGTCAAAGGCTTCTGAAATTTTTGGGCAAGAGGGAAAAAAACTTTTTTTTTTCACTTTAGAGGACAATATCTCACTCCTTTACATCTAGAATGAGCTGATTTTTCCCACAAGTACCTCCCATAATTTAGGGCAAGATCCTATGATTGGATTTTCAAAAAAGCTTTTCTTCCTACCTTTCTACTCAATCTCCCAAAAGTGGCAATTTCTAATGATTTTCACAGAAAAAAAGGGCTTGGTCCTTTAGGGGTTAAACGTAAAACACTACCAAATTTCTTTGATCAATGTTTTAATCTAGAAATAGGCCATTGCATTAGAATAAAACATATCAAAATTAGAGGTAGACTTGTGACTTGACAAATTATTGAATAGATTTGGACACATTAATTGCATCAATCATAGACACATTCATTTTAAAATGTAGACATCAATTTGTATAAATGACAATAAGGGTTGAAAGCATACTTATGAGCTTCACCTATGAGATAGTTTGAATTAGATGAGTCGACTATTTTATTCATCAATTTATGGCGTGTTTTGTTTTAAAATATATGCTTCTAAATTTCTTTCTTACAAGCATATAATACTATTATTTTAACATGTGTTTTTATGGCATTGTGTTTCATTAGCCGCGAAAATTATATGTAGGAATATTAAAATTATATGACGTTTTTGCAATTTGGTTTGCATTTTAATTTGCACTAACATACTATTTAAACTTTGCAAATAGGTGGCAACCATTATTTGCTAACGTATTTAATTGTATTGGACTTGAGAGAAGAATTTCAAAATCGGTTGTATTTATTTAGACACATAATTTTGTAGGAAAATTTACTAAAACTAATTATGTCTTCAGTTCTAATAAGGTGTGTGCAAACGATATCTAATTTATAATCTGGTATACCATAGGGATTTGACAACCCTTTTGAGCATAATTTCAAATTCATGTTTTAAGTAATTGAATAATTTATCATTGGGATTTTTAATAGTGGCAACATTGTTATTTCTTGTTCTAACGATTGTTGCTTGTCGTCCCAAGAATCATTAGAAGAAAAATATCTCCTATACAATTGGTTCACAACAATTGTAAATATTTTAAACAACTGTAAATGAGTCATTGTATAGTTGTTTACAATTTGTGTAGTCATTGTGAACTAGTCGTTCAGAACATAGTTTTCTTCTAGTGATTGGAAAATTCTTCAAAGGAGGCAGGTACATTGGCTCATGAGGCCCCAAAAAAACACTAGTGTGCAAGTAGACAAACATTTCCAATACTAAGAAAAATTTACAGGTTGTATAGTTCATGGAGGTTTCCAAAGCTAGAATTGGTTGTAAATATTTAACAAATAAGTTGACTTCTAGCAAAACTTTGCATGATCTAGCTTGTGACGTTTAATGACTTTAATTTATGCATATTTTTACGCATGAAGATAAATCCATAAATGGAGCACTTTAATTTATCAAACAAGAAAAAATTGTAAAAAATGCTAAAATGTATTAAACCTGAAGGGTCTTGTAAAGTTGAAAACACCACTGATCCACTACCAGTACCAACTGGACTATTGGCAATGCAAGTAAAGGTGTAAGTGGTTCCTCCAATTAAAGTCAATGGATTAATTCGCAAAGTGTGTTCATCAAGTTTCACCACCTACAACATATATAAAACATTAAAAAAAAAAAAAAAAAAAAAAAAAACGTTAGAAAAGATGCATACTATCATTTCAATTTATGTTTTAAAATCCTACGTATCACCATCTCCATTGTAAAGTAACGGGTGTCTGTCCATCAACGGAAGTATAAAATTCTCTATTAATAGCATAGGAGGGAGGGAGAGGTCAATGGGAATTTGAGAAGAAAATGTAAGGAAAGGGAGGGTGAAAAGTCATTAGAAATTCAAATGAGAGGGAGAGGAAAAAGAAGGGGAAGGGAGGGTGAAAAGTCATTAGATATTGAGAGAGATGGCACCAAGCATAAACAAGGTATATTAGTATTCAACAAATTGAGAAAGTTGAAAGTCTCAAATGAAAAATTTAACTTCACTTGTGTTTGATGCCAGGTTCATTATTATCATTGTTTGTGTTTTTTGAATGTAAAAAAACAAGAGTACAGCTTCTACATTCACATTTTTGCAAACAATCATGCACAACTTGACCCCAAGAATTTACATTGTTCAACTTGAATTTGGAACAATGCTATTTTGTGAGCGTGAAGGGTGAGACATAAGCACTAAGCCAATATTTTGTGAGCAAGAGCCAATTCTAAGCTCAATATCAATGATTTGTTTTTAAAAACATCAAGTTTTTCAAGAAATTAAAATTTAAAATACACAATTACAGATCCTATGTACACAATTATATGTGAAATTTGATATTTTGACAAAGTTCCTAAGCGCATGTCTCACAGATCCCCGCTCACAATACAATATTTGCCCTTGAATTTGATTACTATAATCCCAATAGTGTGAATCTTGTAAAGGCTTTTATTGCATAAAGTTTACTAATAACAACCATACTTGCATTTCTTTGCTTGATCGAGGATCCCCATCTGATGTTACAAGCCAATTGTATAAACCCAATCCAGGACTACACATGATTTTCAGCATACGTGCTGAAGATACGCCATATGTACGTATTTCAGCTTCGTCATTTAAAGTGGCAATTACAGTGATGACATCACGAATAGGAGTGATGGTTGCAGATGCTCTTGCAGCACTTCGTGAAGGATCGGTATAAGGAGCTCGTGCTACCTACACCATTATTTAAACATATACATATTTTAGTTTTGATGTTTGTAACATTTTTATGAATAATATATCAACATAAAGAGCACATAATAATTTGAAAAATGTTTGTGGTGCAAAATCCTTACAAGAAAAGGATATTAGAGGAAAAATGAGCTCAAGAGAAGGCCCCTATGAGAAGTCACATGTGGGAAGTGGTTGGAGGGGTGAAAAGCATTTAAATGTAATGTCCTTTTTCAAATAAAAAAAAAACTAATCCCCTATACCCGCTTACAAGTACTTCATGATAATAATTTATTTTTACAATATTGTATGTTTTTTTTACGAGTGTCCTTGTTTGATTGGGAATTCTAGTCCTAGTTTATTCTTGTGTCCCACTAAAGGTCCTTGCGTTTGTCATTGTCATGTTGTAATATTTTTTTCTATCATCAATCCTTTTGTTATGTACCATGGTACACTTGAGTAGTTCACACAAGGTAGAGACACTTGTGTAGGTACCTTACCTATGCTTCTCCTACCTAAATAAATAGGGTGGTTTGTCAAGGCATAGAGGCCTTCTCTTGAGCTCATTTTTCCTCTAATGATCAATAGTTGATGTGCACAGATGATTTCGTGACCTTTTGTTTGTAAATAGATTAATTGGCAACAATATGCTTGTAGATATTTTTACACATTTTGCATACAAGCAAACGTCGGAAAGAAAATGTTTGTTGTTTATTAAAAAAATCATTTTTGAACAAAATGTAGAATTTGTTGCTATGATTGTTGAATCTATATTGTTTTATATCTAAAAGTCAAGTTGTAAGAAAAAGCTTTCCAACTACCACTACAAGGAAAACTGTCCAAAATGACAAAAATATGTCCAAATTAACATGGCTAAATCTACAAAAATTGTTCAATTTGACAATTTTTTGTCATTTTGGACACATTTAGTCAATTTGGACATGTCAATTAGGACACAATTTCTTGTAGTGTACCATATTTTATAGGATATTTTAAAAGTATGCAATGAAAGCTTGTGAGTAGCAATGATTTCTTTGAGCATTGATATAATCTTGCATTTAGGAGTTGAAGGTGGCCAAAGCCCTTGTTTGTTCCAGTGGCTGTAACTTGATTTTTGGCTAATTTAAACAATGCTTATATCAAAGTATATAGATACACTAAATTTAAAGAATATTATGAACTTCCATGTGACAAAAATTAAGTACAAAAGAATATATACACATATATATATATATATATAGCATATTAATGAAAATCTTATAACATACCGTAACAGTGAATGTGTAGTTTGTTCCCAATGTCAACCAAGAAGATCTTATTAAAAGAGTTTGCTTGTTAGAGCCAGGAACATCAGGATACAAAATTGAATCAAAGTGATCACTTAACACAATATTGTCACAATTCCAAGATATTTCAAAAGGGTGTGGTTGATCAAATCCCAATTCAATGGAATCATCTGGGTCATAAAGTGCTACTTCAATATACAAATCTTCACTTATGTTTACAAATCTATTACCTCCAACAATAACAACTGCCAATGAAGATGAAATTGATTGAACAGTAATTGATGACGTGGCAGAAAGTTGAGGAGATCCTTGGGGCCAAACTTTCACTTTAAAGGTGTAAGGTGTATTAGACTTTAGCATATTTCCAGGTAAACTTAAACTCCGAGCATTCCATCCAACCATGTCTTCGTTGAGAATGGATGAACCTATGCATGACCATTCATATATCAATGCAGCTTGTATTGGAGGATTTGGAGGTTTTATTTTTGTATTTTTTACCTTTTCATTTTGTCCACATGATCCATTGGGTTGGTAGTTATTGACATTGGCTAAATGAGCATTTGCTTCTAATTCAATAGTATCCCACCTCATAACACTTAATAATATTGCATGGTCTCGAATTGAAACCTGCATTATTAAATTATTCATTGGTTTATGTTTTAGTTTCTCTTCCTCAAAAAGCATGTAAACTTGAATATTGTTTTTCCAAACATAAGAACCTTTATTGATATTTTTATCCGTGTTTGGATATTTGAGCCTTTAGAATTTTAAATTTTGAATAATGACAATATAAATATTTAAAGATATATTCTTTTGCAAGAAATATCATTTTTGAAATATTTTTATACCTGAGGAATAGATATACGAGTTGTTTGAACAATGTGCCTTGCAGTGTTGGACATTCCAAGATAATTGGTAACAGTTACACTAAAAGTATAAGTTTGATCTGGATCTAACTGTCCAGCAAGTATTGTTAGCATCATTTGTGAAGGAACATTTTCTAACAACCTTCCAAGCTTTGCTAGTTTAAAGAGATTGGCAGTACTTTTTACACTATATTGATAAGAAAAAGGTTGACCAATGGCTCCAGTTGAACCAGATGCATCAAGAATTATATCATCACATACACTTGTAACCTGTGGGCCACTTAATTTTGCAATTGGAAAAGGGAACATATCAATGATTCCTAGTGGCACCCACCCTGTAACTGCAATTGATGTATCTCCTTTACTAAAAATTCCATTAGAAATTGAAACATTGTCACCACTACTAGAGTCCATAGACTTCAATTTTGCATAGTAACCAAGTTGAATGATCATTGTTGTTGCATCTTGAAAAATACAATTAGGATTCATTCCTATCTTTTCCATGAAAGATAAATCAAGGGTGTTATTACAACGTTGCCATCCTGAGGCATATGTACTTGAAAGCCCTTCAAAACTTACATAGCCTGCATCTGTGGGAATATCAAAATTTACAACAACACTTCCTAAGTTTTGTGATAATCTAGCATTTAATGCTAATGGTTGAGTGCTTGATTGAATTGTAATATTATAGTAAGTAATAAATGTATTGGCATCCCATTCAATTGTAACATTGACCTTTCCATATGTTATTGGTATAAATGTCACATATGATGTGTATGTTGGAGCTACTGGCATACACCACAAGGAACCATGCCAAGAAGTCCCTATGGTAGAATTTGTTGTACATGGTGAAGTTACCAAAGCATTGATTAATCCATTATTAGATGATATCTTTACACTTGGAATTGTATAATTTGGATTGCTTTTAGCATCTAATGCAATGATTGTGAAGGATTCAAGTTTTCCTGCTTCATAAGTTTCAGTGCCTAATGATGTTTTAGTATTGTCAAGAGCTATTGGTCCTGGCCATGTATTTATCTCCATTAGGATTATTGTAGGTCCTCCATTTCGGCTCAAAGCATCACCTACAACAATGTGATAGTGACCAATTTTTGCAGGGATGAAACTAACCCAAAACTGCCCTATTGTATCATTGGAAGCCACAACAATAGTATTGTATTTTACATATGTGAAGCTATTTTGAAAAACGCAATAAATATCACTTGCATCTATAATTGGATTTTGATACTTGTCACTTGCTGATATAAGCAAATTTGTGGGAATATCTATTTGCATAGGATCAACAGATTCTACCATCAAAACGCTTGGAAGCCACAAACTAGAAGCAATTACTACTATTTGATAAGTAAAGCATTTGTTGGTTCCATTTAAATTCATAATTAAATTATATTCTCCTACAATAGTTGGTTTAAGCTTCATGGTGTATGTGAAGTCACTATTTTTTAGTCCAATAGATGTGGGTCCAATTTCATTTCCAAATGGAATTGAATACAATGTAGCTGAAAAAACATCAGGGAGATAAAGATTGTATATTTGTTTATTTTTGTATGAATCATAAGGTTGCACAGTTATCTCAATATCTTGACCAGCTGTCACCTTTGTTATTCCATTAGCATCTAATGTACTCCTAACAATTTGAGTGTTTGATGCATTTGATATATCAGGAATAAGCTGAATAGTAAATCCACTATTTTTTACATATGTAATAACACCATTATCAAATCCAGAAACCTCCACATACAAATTTTTCACTTGCTCTTGCAATGGAATTGAGAATTGGTACCACCAACCATTAAGTTGATTTAGAACAGAAATAGGTGGTCTATTTTCAATAACAACAGTAAAATTTGGAACATAATAACTTGGATTTGGTGTAGTAATAATAACTCCATTTGTATCACGAGGTTGAATTGTGAATTGCAAATTTTTTTTTGAAGACCCAACTGTATAAATCAATGGAACAATAGTAGTTATTTCAGAAGTATCTGGACCAAGTACTACAGAGTCTCTTACATTTGCTTCAAGTGCTACATCTTTTCCATTTAAAATTATAGGATCACAAACTTGATTACCACCATAGTTTACAAATATAGTATACATATCATAAATGGGACTATAGGTAAACATTGTTACTCCATTGTTTAAATATGCGGATGATACTCCATATTGAGCAGTTACATCTGGTAAAAAATGTACATCAAAGATTTCACTTGGTTCACTAGGTATTATGGTTCCTAGTGCATCTCTTGCTCGAACAAAAAAATATGTGTTTTCTCCTTTAACAGCTCCATACTCAACACCGGCACCCCATACATCAAAGTTAGAAGCAACTGGTGGTAAGTATTCAATGTTAGTGGAAAAAAGGTATCCTCCATCAAGAACATCAAGACCCTTTATTTTTAAATTAACAAATATAACTCCAGCCATGGTTGGTTGAAATGTAATAATAAAAAATCCATTTGTTGAATTAAATTGAACTCCTAAATTTGCAGATGAATAAAGAGCAGTTCTAGAAGGAATGTCCCAGCTCATACAAAATATACTTAAAGTACTAGTATCCAAAACTGAGTTATTGGTGATGTTGTTTTGATGCTCATCAAAATATTGAATTTCAAAAGTTCCTGATGTACCCACCACATATCCATTGGGATCAAAATACACTAAAGCTGTATGAGGATCACTTGGAGTGACAAATAGCAATCCATCATAAAATGGCCAATACTCATTCAGTGTTCCTTGTAATTGATATGTACCAGCGATCAAAATTACATAAGTTAAAGTATATGTGCCATCACCATTATCGGTTACTAGCATTGTTCCATTTTCTTGACCATTATTGCCACCATAATTGATATATAGAGATTGTTGTCCATTTGTTAATTGGTGACCTGCAAAATCCCTAATTACAACAAGTCCATGGCCATATTTACCAGCTGGTATAAAAACATCATCAAGAAATAGTGTTGTTTGTCCAGGATCTGCAGGTCCAACTATTGCTATAATTTTTCCTGAATACACAAGGATAGCATCATTTACCACTTGTATGAATGTGTCATTCATACATGGAAAACTAAATCCATATGCTCCTGCTCCTAAAGGAGTCATGATACTTACTAATCCAAGATGGGGAAATCCATCAACAAATGCATATATATGGAATATATCTTGTTTATTTGTTCTAATATTTCCATATGCATCTCGAGACCATAAAGTAATGTTCTTAATACTCATTACTACACAAGGATTAAGACTTTCTTCATCTAAAATGCAATTTGGAGAAATTGGGCCAGTTTGAACTGCAACTTGAAATGGAGAACCCACAATATTTACATTTGCTCTTTTCACAAAAATATTATAAATGCCAGCTTTGAGTGGAGTATATTGAATTTGAAAAGCATTTTTTGATATGTATTTGGGATATCCGTCTTGAGGTACAATTATTTGTGATTGATTGATATTTTTGCCTTTTACTTCAAAATATGTCTTTCTTTCTAAAATCGTATTATTTGCAAGATCATAAGCAAAAATGTCAAAAGATGTAGATTCTCCAGGAAATAAATATGCATCATTTGTTCCTATTCCATCTCCTAAAGCAAGGCAATTTGGTCCACTAATCAAACCCGATTTTATGGTTACACTTGATGTTGTAAGTTTTGTTGAAGCTGCATAATAGTAATTTAACATATTATTCAATCAACCTAAGATTGGAGTAGGTGTTAATATTTAAATATTGTCTTTATTGAAATGATATATATATTTCAAATACACATTCTTTAGCAATCCAAAATTTATGTAAACAATTTTACAATCATATTTATATAGAATCTATCTTAAAACAAAAAGAGTAATGATTTTTATTTATTTGTGCAAATGCTGGATTACAACTATATTGCATTAGAATGGCTTCTACTTTTGCTTTGTACTATTGTTAAATTATTATACTCTAAAAATAAATAAAGATTTAATACGGTAATTTATATTTAGTTCTATATACAACAAAAAAATCAAAAAAATAATTAGTGGCTAATACAAATCTAATTAAGATATCAAACATTATCAAAGTTTTCTTTGGATAGAATTGTACATGCATAAACACTAAGGCCATAATGGCCTGGTATACTTGCCATGTATTGACAAATTATAGATGGCGGATCTATTGATATTGTACAATTTGCTTGTATTGTAGTAGAATTTCCTTCTAATAACAATGTTGTTGAGACTTCTGCTAGTGCTAAATCTTGAACACTACTTATGGCATTATTAAAAGCATCATATAACAAAATGCAAAAAGTTGATAATTGGCCAACAATTGAAGTTATTGAACCGGAACCTAACACCTAATCATATTCAATAAAAATGAAGCAAATACATTAATATATATTGATAAGAAATGTAAATATAAAAATTAAACTTGTAGACAACAATTTCTAGAGAAATATCAAAAACACCCCTCAATTCTTTCAAAATATCAAATACACTTCTATATTATTTGAAACATCAAAAATACCCCTGGCTTTATGTAAGAAATATCAATTATACCCCTAGTTCTTTGGGAACCTCAATTATTTTGAAAAATCAAATATGTCCTTGTATTATTCAAATCATAAAAAATATCCCTAACTCTCTTGTGCCTCTTTTTGCAGATTTTTATAAATGCTTGGATTATAATAGAAAGAACAAAAACTAGATGTAAATTGAATGCAAGCCAAACCTTAGAAGCAAGCTCTTTAAGCTCTATATAGGGTGTTTGCAAGCAAGTCTATTGTGGGCAAAATCCATTGTTGTGATTACATAGTAATTTTTGTTGTCATTTTGATATTAAAAATTTTGCAATAAAAAGGCACAAAAAACTAGGCTTATTAATGATGTTCTTGAAGATAACTAGGGGTATTATTGATATTCCTACACAAAGCCAGGGGTGTTTTCAACATTTCAAATAATATAGGGGTATACTTGATAGTTTGAGAAGAATAAGGGGTATTTTTGATATTTTCCCTAATTTCTATGTCATTTTTATGAAAAAATCACATATACAAAAAAATATTTTGTGTAAATTTTATAGATTAATCTAAAGATGTATTTGTTTTAAAACATAATTGAAAAATCAACAATCCTTAGTATAGTGAAATTGTTTGATCAAATCATCACAACAAAATAAATTAATCAAAATTGTTTAATAGACAACAATTTTTAATTCCAAAAAATGAAAATTTGTATCAATGATTACTTCATAAAATTAAGTATATTAATGGTTTTTTTTATTATTCTTAACAAAGCAAGAGTTTAGAAATTAAAAACAAAAAACAAAAAATATTTCATACTTGTGTATTAGGTGGATATAGTAGCCCAGGAATAGTTGGAATCACAAGTCCGGCACTTGGAATGAAAATGTCATGAGTGTCATTTCTCCATACAATATTGAAAGAATATGTGCTTTTTTCACTTGCTTGCAATGGAAGAAAGTTAAGCAACCAATAAACATAAAGATTTCCTGTCTCTATTGAGATTTGTTGATGTCGGTCTAATGACACAATTGCAATAGACTTATCGGGTTGAAGAATCCTTGCTTGAAATCCATCTATTTGACTTAATGTATGATCTTGCAAATTGAGATAGTTGTCAACAGCTTGTACTTGAATTTGTACATGATCTCTTCCTACACGATATGTTGAACTATTACTAACCATAACCACTATGGTACTTTCAATTATAGAAGGAGCAGCAACCACCTATGTGTTTTAAAATAAAGTAAATTTAACAATAATAAATAGCAAAAGCTCCATAAAAAAATTAATTTAGTTAATTACCTTAAAAATTCAAACTAAATTAAATGACACATGTATGAATAATAACGTACTTTCAATGAATATCCACTACTTCTTCCAGCAAGTGGTCTATTTAAATATCCAATAAGAATTAAAATGGTAAATGTTCCTGTTTTTATTGTATCATATTGAAGGCTAAAAGTTCCATCACCATTATCAGTAGAATAGACTATGGGTGGTAAAGGTGGATTTTCTACATGATTTGTTGCAATAATATTAAGATGTACAAAATCACTTGTTGTTGATGGGCTAGTTTGCAAAGCAACTCCTCCAAAATCAACTAATTGTACTATAATGTGTCCTGAAGTTCCAGCCATTATTAAACCTCCAAGATCACCGAATGCTATACATTTATTAGGATCAGGGTCAACAACTTCATTTAAAATGGGAATAGTGAATTTATATCCACTTCCATCAACTGTAGTAACATGAGAATCTGCAAGAATGGTATGAATACTACCATCAAAATGAGTAAAGCTGACATTAAACGAAACAAAAGTTGGAGGAGTACTACTAGGAAGTAGTTTCCAAGAGACAGCACAATAATTCTCGTAAATTGGTTTTCCTACAAATCCAATGATGAGGCTTGGATTCCATCCAACTATAGAAAAGTTTTGACACAATGCAATATCAGGATAAAGAATGTTATTATACAAATCACTAATTTTGATATACATAGTATTCATAGTGCACACATTGTCTTCACATGCTACAGCTGCTTCAACTCCTGGTCCAAAAACATAAAACGTAGATGGAAAAACACTATCATTTGCAATGATTGGTATATGAAAGGGTCCCAATATTGAATTTATTGTACTAGATCCATTAATGTCATTGTAAGCCAAATTTAAATTCATCAAGCCTGCCATTGTTGGAATACATGAAAATATAATATTGCCTCTAAAAATAGAAAATGATCCAATTACATTTGAAGGAGTTATTGCTAGAATATTATTGTGAATATTACTTCTAGATATTGTAATTGTTGATGCATTAGAAATGCCATTCATATATTTCGTTTGTAGACTAAGCGAATTAGCTATACTAACTGGATTTCCAAATGTATCACAAAGGGATATTATTAATGTCATAGGCATCCCAACTGCAATGCTTGTTGCATCATTAATACCAATTCCAATTGGACTTATTCTAGATATGTCTAGTATTCCTGGTCCCACAATATAATTTGAAATAGTTGCTATTGAATCGTCATTTGGTACTAAAAGCTCTTCATTTAAGAAAACAAATAAATCATATGATCCTATTCTAATTTCTGAAAAAAATATGGTATAAGTTGAATCACCATTGTTTAAAATTGTTGGTGATAAAAGTGAAAGTTGCTCATAAACACCATTTATCATTATTGAATTGTAACCAATTTTGTAATTGTGAAGTACATGATTAGATTTTTTGAATTTTGTATTGTACAAAAGACGTCGTACAGGAGGTGTATATGTTCCTGCGGGTGCTACTATTGCAGAGACAATTAAAGATTGAGTATATAATGGATTATTTCCATATGTATCTTTAGTTTGAAGAAGAAATGTTGAACATAATCCTTTTATACCAGTACTACGACTTGATAAAGAAATCAAAGAACTTTGTACACTTAGAGGAGCTGGATTAACTTGAAATGCAAAAGGACTTCCAACAATGTCTCTATATGTGGAGTTATCATTAGACATCCATAAAACACGTATTGTGTAAGTGGCAGGTATTGATGTTGTGCTTGTAATTTTGGCAACTGCTGTAAGTGTAAAATTAAATAAATATACACAATTTGGATTTGTGGTATCTATTGTGACTATCGGATTCACTAAAAATGGACTAACTCCAGCTCCTACTCCATCAAAACCAAGATCATTTGTTAAAATTGTTATAGATGGAATTGAAGTATTAGAACACATTGAGTTATCTTGTAAATTTCCATTTACATCAACTCCTACAACTTTCATGAAATTTAATGTGCCGGCAATAATTTGAATAGGGGCTCTATTTGTTAATATTTTTTTAGCTGGATCAATGAAAGATAAAAATGACAATTCTACAGATGTGTTGGCAGGCAAAGATGAAATAATTATTGGTTGTCCAATCATAATCCCTCGGATATCACCTAGTCTAAGGACAGCTGTAAAATCTCCTATCAAATTTAACACAAAATAAGCTATATAATGTCCGTCATTTGTGATGTTAGTTGCTTTTCCCATACTTGCATACATAGGGGTATCATAAGGAGATCCACCTAAGCGAGCAATCACTACACTAAATTGTCCAAAGCGATCACCATGGCATAAATTGTTATTTTTATCTCTACAAAAAAAATCTATTGTAGTCTTTGTTCCCATTATTGAAGTTAACAAATTAGATGTGATAATAGAACATGATGGTGGCCAAGGCTCAAGTGTTGCAATTTTTATAGGGTTTGCAGTGGCAAATCCATCATTTCCGAGCTTTACAATCACTTGAAATTGAATATCATCAGAATGAAACACATTAAACCATTTGAAAGTAATGTGATCATCAAAAAGCGTACATGCTCCTGTCTGCCAAGGAGTATTCCATTTGTCAAGAATGAAAGATGAACAACTTAATGATGATCGAGGAACAATATTTCCAAACCGGTCATTAATTGCATACATAGATGTTGTTCCATTCGTTCCTGGTAATGCATAATATTGCATTGAATTTGGTACATATGATACAGCCAACAAATCTGGAGGGCCACTAGTAACAACAAAGTGTGTTGAAACTAAAGTGGAATTATTAGGTGCAAGAATAGATATGATAGAATCATGCAATGTTGCAATAAGAGTATATTCTCCAGCACGATTTAAAAATATAACCGATCCAAATATTCCTTTTGAACTATTATAAAATGTATTAGCTCCTCTTATTTTTTCTCCATAGTTATTGAAAGCCACAATTTGGAATTTATCCTCTTTACTATCATGATAGTTATAATTTTGTTGATTACCAAAACTATCTTGAGCATAAAAACCTCCTGAAATAATGCTTCCAGCTACATATGTGGCTTGAAGGTTATAACTAAGTTTAAAGTATGACTTTAATGAACTTGATCTTCCAGGAATGACAAGTAAAGAAATGTTATTAGGTATTCCATTTGTAACTGTAATAATTGCAATTGTAGACATTGTTGCCATATATGTAAGAAAATAGGTTCCATCACTTTCATCAACAAGACTAATTATATTTCCACCAGTCATAAAAATAGCTGGTAAATTTCCACCTGAAGTTATCGTTGTATAGGGTCCACCCAAAGGCTCATCATAAGCTGCAAGTTTAAATGATGCTCTTTCACCAGCAATAACATTAAAAAAATGCGGGCATGTAGCTAATGATGGTGGAGCATTATTACATCTTGGATAGTATACAATTTGGTTTTTTAAAGGAGTGGCAATTACAGTAAGGGTGTTTAAAGGTGAAGGACCTGCATTTGGTGTAAAAAGATTTACTGAATAATTGCCAGGTAAAGGTGCACTCCAGGTAACTAAATATCGGCCTCCAGAAATATGTCGATCATTAATTGTAGCTTGTCCACATGTTCCTGAAATATAATCGCATAAAGTAAGTGAAAAACGATCATCTGGAATACTTGATTGATCACGAGCATATCCTTGAGCATCTTGAGCAACTAAAAAAAATGAAGAAAACTCTTCAACTACGCCTTGTCGAACTTCTTTTGCTTGAACTTGATAATAATCTCCGGCAATTACTCGAAATGATAGTTTTGTAGAAGTTGGATCTGGATCTTGACCTTCAATATAAATGTTGCATAGCCCAGTAATATTTGGGGTTTTGAAGGTTACAATTGATGACATGATGGAATGATTTGCAAAAGTAATATCTGATTGGGATACCAAAATGCCAGTAGGACCAACTATTGTCATGGGTATAGTTGAAAAGTTACCAAACCATACATTTCCATACATATCTCTTGGTGTTACATATATTGAATACATTGAATTTGGAATAGGCTCAATACCTGTCACACCACTAATTGTGCACATCCTAGCTATTGGATTACTTGCTACAACATGAAC
This sequence comes from Ulota crispa, assembly GCA_963920765.1. Lineage (NCBI taxonomy): Eukaryota > Viridiplantae > Streptophyta > Bryopsida > Orthotrichales > Orthotrichaceae > Ulota > Ulota crispa. The sequence continues at coordinate 728,327 of OY987247.1, read as the reverse complement.
AATTGGTGCACTTTCAACTATCTTACCAATAAGAGGAATTGATGCAAAATAAGAAGCTGCTATGGTTGGCAAAGTGAATGTGAATAAATATGGATTTGTAGTAGTGCCATTAGGATGTATGTAATTTAAACTACAACCTCCTACATATAAAGCTCCATTTACATCTTGAACACGAAGAAGACGAGCTCCTGAAAAGGGCAAATTGTTCATAGATGGATCAACAAGGTTGCCCCAACTATCCATAAGGGAAAATAAAAGTGTTCCATTTCCTCCAACTTTATATTGTGGACTTGATATTGTTATACTAAAATAATTAATATCTGGTGGGCCTGTAATCAATTGATTGATTTAGCATTAAAATTTATTATATACCTCTATTTTCTACCTTCTAATACATGTATTGAAAACAATTTGATAAAACACATATAAATAAATTTTGTAAAATCCATCTCTAACAAATTTAATAAACAATAATCAAATGCAAATGTTTGGGTAGACATATTGCTTAGAAAATTTACAAACAAAAGAACCAAATGTATCAAATTCTAATTTCACAATGTTTAATGTACCTGGTAAACATGTTGCATTATAAGTTGCAACTTGTGTAGCATTGTAAAAGGCTAAAATACTTATATTTGTAGAAGCAATAGTTTGATTAATGCCAGGTAAAAACTCAAAAATACGTCCGTTATTTGTTGCATTAAATGATAAATTGTTCCATTGAATAATAAGGGGTATTGATTTAGAGAGTTTTGATCCATCTATTGTATTTCCATATGTATCCAATAAAGATACCCATATTGGAGTTGGTTGACCAGCTATCATCTTTCCCACCATCAAATTTCCAGTAAAACCTATGATGATTTTAATTTGTTTTTACTAATTTTCATATTCAAAGAATCAAAATATCATCCTAAATTTTTTATGAAAAAATAAACATAGCTATTTATTGAACCACATTTGTACAGTTGGTTGTTTCAATAACGTATTCATAAATTTCAATATTTGTTGAATAATCAAGTAATTTCATGCGTTGACAATCACACAAATTTATAATTCTTTTTCACTCAACATTTTTGTAACAAAAAAAAATATCAACAATGTCACAATATCAATTAGAAATTTTGTGATAATCTATAATGATATATACATATACATAGATAAGATTCATATGCCAGCTTCAATAAATAATATTGAGATTTCAATCCTCGAAAGTATCATTATAAATTAAAATAGTTCATTCAAACATTTTAAGTAAAACATCGGGAATTACTAAAACAACACTTCCGTATTGTTTATGACACTCCCCAAAGTTAATTGTGAACATGTAAATTGAGAATTTAATGCTAAAATTCTCAATCCAAGTTGTTCATCATTCCTTTAATCATGGTATTACTCACCTCCTTGAAAGAAAGAAAGAATAAAGAATAAACTCAATTTTTTTATTGAACCTTTAATACCATTGCTTCTTTTTATACAGATTCTTGCTTTATACAATTCTACTATCCTATATTTTCAATTGCAAATTGAAGCACCTCTAATTATTTTTAAATGTAGTTCTAAAATAGTCCAATATAGGTGAAACAACTCATTTAGTCCAAATTGAGAATTTTAGCATTACATTCTCAATTTTTCATTTTAATGACATACTTCAGTGTGCAACATGAACTAGTATTTGCGGAGATTTTGAGCTTCCTTGATAAAAATCCTATGTTTCTTATTTCTAACTAGTTTTCTTAGTACATGCACAAGATATTGCCTATATACTTGTACTTGACGTTTCCAAAAACCTAATTGGTTTTTATCCAATTGATTCAAATTTCAACAAAAAATGCTATATTGTGAGCAAGGAGTTGTGAGTCGTAAACAAAGAGCTTGGATTTTTTGTCAAAGTATTAAGTTTCACCTATAAATGTGTACATATGGTTCTATAATTATGCATTTTAATCTTTTATCTCCTAATAAACTTGTTGTATTTTTAAAAAATTCATTAATTTTGAGCTCAAAAATTAGTTTCCGCTCATAGAATCTTGGCTCACCGCTCATGACTCATTGTTTACGCTCAAAAAATATTGTTGTCTAGTGTTGACTTTTGCAATATCCAAAACACATTAACTTGAAATGCATGCAAAATGGTACCTGAACTAATTGTTGTAAAAGGTTGGACATAAAAAGTGTAAATATTTGATCCAATCAAAGAATTTCCACTTGAACCAATATATGCACTTGCAACATATAAACCTGCAGTTGTAACTACAATACTTGCAGATGTAGTTCCCAAACCTGGGTTTACGTTCATATAGAAAACGCCCTTTCTTTTATTTCTAAGTGCCACCATAATTGAAACATTCCATCCATTTGAAATGAAAGTTGTATTTCCTTGATTTCCATACTCATCTTGCATTGAAATTAAAGCTGTAATTGTATCCCCTACAGTCTTTTTAGTAACATTTGTTGAAGAAATTCCCACTAGAGAAAAATTGCTATTTTTTCCTAAAACCATCCCAGGAATCACATTTAAAACAACGTTGTCAATTAATATTGTTCCTCCATCAATAATTGCTTGAATTACATAAGAACCAACTTGGGTAAGAACTAATGGATAATAACATCCTGTACTTGTTCTTTCCAAATTGCACAATACTTGAAGAATAATAATGCTATTAGGGTCAGTCACCTAAAACATTTATCAATATAAATGTTTTTTACAAATATGAAATATGTATATAAATTTTGGCAATGTTCATTATAAATTTCATGATAATCTTACAAGTAAAATTTGTTTTAATAAGCATGTACATTAGGCAAGAAAAATGTGCATAAATGATTGGTTCAAAACTACTGCAATGTTTTTAATGACTATTAGATGACTTAATTAAAATCCTTATAAACTTATAATTTGTTGTAAAAATAATCATTTAGGACACATTTTCTTTGTAGTGTACAAAAAGTAAAATGAAACTCAATCAATACAAGAATTGTGGAGGAAAAAAAATCAAATATGTACCTAAGCATATATATAAACTTATTGGAAGTCAATTTTGGTTTTATACCTTCAATGAAATTTCATGTATTAGATTATATTTTGGAAGAATATCTTGGGAATCAATGCTAAATAGAGTCGGGCCTACTGACATAAGTTCATTTAAATCTGGTTTAAAAACAAAAATAGATGTTGCTAGAGCTAATGTTAAAGCAGTTAAAGTAAAACTTATGCTGCCATTGGTAATCATAACATTTTCCAATAATATTGTTCCTGCAAAATCACACAAAAATGTGACAGAAGTCTTCAAAAGACCAGAAATAATAATAATCAAATATTTAACTAAAAAAATTTGAAGCATTACTTACTAGTCTTGAAAGGTATTGCATTTCAAGTTTTATAAAATGAAATTGGACAGGCTAAGTTGAATAGACAAAGATTTATTTTTTGCTACCCCTGAGAGTCGTCTCTTGTGAGAATATAAAAAGGAGGCGCTTCTTGAGAAGAATTTTTTTTGGAAGAACTATATTCATGTTACCCACTCTCTTGAATAATTTGGAGTGAACAATCAAACCTTATAATTTTGCAAATTATTTGTCCATATCAACCAAATTTTGTCCTTGCTTTACTTGTAAAACATTTTGTATCTAATACTATACTAACAAGTGTCATGTAAGTTTTACAAAAAGAATTGAAAGAGTTTTCATATGACTTCAAGATGGAGATATTAAAAATTGCTAGAAAACCCACAATAATACAAATATATGGTGCTTGTTTCTTCTAATTTAATGAGTAAAACTTGTGATAAATCAAACTTGCTAGTTTGGTTTAACAAAGTGTCTTTAGAATGGCTTTCTAACATTTTGAATGCAACTTATTGTGAAGTGTTTTATTCTAGTCTTATAATACTAAATTGTGAAAATTTGATCACTTTTATGTACACATATACACATATATCCATATGTCCATATGTCCATATGTCCATATATATATATATATATATATATATATATATATATATATATATATATATATATATATATATGTATAAAATTGATGTCTCATAAATCAATTGGTCTAGAATTTGATCTTGATGTACTTTACAAAAAATCAATATCTCACAACAAGTTTAGAGTCTAACTTTCATGCACTGTCATTTTGATCTTTTTTGAGAACAACAACACTAATTGGATTCATCACAATGTTATTCTTTATATACTTTGCTTGGGGGAGCTTGGCATTTTTTATTAATTTCTAACACATGGATAGAGGGCATTTGGTGTTCAGTATTTGAAACATCCTTTATTATTTCAACTTTTGTCAAAAATTTCTGTAAATTTTTGGAAAAGAACATGGTTTGAAGACACTTGGTGTTCTATAACTTGGGTTTCTTTTGTTGCTTCAACTTACAACAAAAAATTCTAGAAGGTTCTAGAAAAGTGCGCACTTAGGAAAATCCTTCCACCCACCCACCCCCCACGCACGCACGCACGCACGCACGCACGCACGCACGCACGCACTCACTCACTCACTCACTCACTCACTCACTCACTCACTCACTCACTCACTCACTCACTCACTCACTCACTCACTCACTCACTCACTCACTCACTCACTCACTCACTCACTCACTCACTCACTCACTCACTCACTCACTCACTCACTCACTCACTCACTCACTCACTCACTCACTCACTCACTCACTCACTCACTCACTCACTCACTCACTCACTCACTCACTCAAATTGAAAGTAGTATACAAATTCTTGGTAAGAAAAGAGGTATATTTTCATCTTATATACATCTTGCTAAAAATACAAACGATAACATGACAAACATATCAAACCACTTGAGGATATCAAGTCGAATTCCTAGAGAAACTGAATACATTTGGGAGGATTAATGATGAAGTTTTTTTCAGTATCTCAACCTCCTTAGAATATAAACATTCAAAAATTTCTAATATTTTTTTTATGTTAGCTTTTATATGAATTGACTATATTTCAAATATATTGAATCTAATTTAAACCAGATTAATCCCTGAAGGGCCTTTGGGCTCTAGAGATGCAGTACCAAATACGGTCGCAATCAGTATTTAGAAGTTTGAATTAGCTGGAAATTAAGTGTTACAATCATACATATTGAAGGGTCATACAATGGTGGGTGCATTATTTTTTTTAGAAAGCCCTAATAGCAACTCAAATACGGCTGTATACACAGCCATACATGCGACAAGAGATGACCAATGGGCCGTTTAGGGTTTAAAAGCCCAACTCTAATAGTGAGAGGAAACTTGGTTTACATATTAAAAATGTGTTTTTTATGAAATCGAATTTGAAAGGTGTATGTTAGTGGTATTTATATAGCATTGGTGGATCTAGTAGTAGGAAATACAAAGACTTTGCAAAACATATTTTTTGTTGAGTAGGTTTGTATATTAAATGGAATGAAATCAACTTTGCTAGCAATAAAATAACATGTTATAATGTACAATTATCACAAATTGATGTACTTGATTCAAATGATTTAACCCCTAAACGTCGAGGAGGACAAAAAACGTTCTTCGGCGCTGAAAAAAGATTTTGTGATTCAAAAAAAAGTTGTTTTTCATCTTATTTTTTTTCAAAAGTGACCATAAACACATGGTCTATCATGGAAGACAAAAAATTACCTCTTGAGATGCATTCATTTTTTTGTGTAACCCAAATTGTGATAAGATTCAAAAACATGGTGTTAGCTCCCAAGCTGCCCTTCTTGCAATTTTCATGAGGGCACCATGCATTGTTGACTTTTCCAACTTTTTGAAGCAATACTACTGGTGTCCATGTGCAAAACACTATAGAATGCTACAGCCAGGGCAAGCCACGGTGATCCATCCATCCTTTAAGGGTTAACCCTTAAACGACGAGAGGGCATTGTATATACATTGCCATATAATGGGCATTTGCTACCAACAAAAGGTTGTAATTTGGGATCTCAAATAGCTCACTATGACTGCATGGATCTATTCTCCAACTTCTTTGTTGATCTCAAACTGTAATAAAGGTGTGGATGCACTTCAAATACAAGAAAAACACATTGTATTGTATTGGTCGCAAAGGTCTGCCTCGTCCTTTAGGGGTTAAACAATTGTGGTACAAGAAAAATTACTAAAGATCATATCATGCTTTTTGGTTTGAAATTAAAATCAAACAATTAATGTGTTATAATGTATCTGAAACAAAGTGAATATCATATTTCAGGGATGTTTAATAAGGTCCACTAATCACATTCATAAAATTGAAATTTCAAAAATCATCATCAATGATACATGTATTTGAAATTCAAATCTTTTGAGAAATATAGATTGCAACAACCACTATCAACATCATTCATGCAAGCATCAAGGTTTCTCATTTGGGCAAATTGTCAACCACTTTTTTTTGCAATTGTCGATCATCTCAACAGAAAGAAAATGATAGATTCTTATTTTAGGACTTACATTCCACTATATGCAATTAGACAATTCCTATATATTGTAAGAATTTCTCAACTTACCTACAACTTTAGTTGGGACATTATGTTTGTGATAACATCACTTGACATATAAGACGTTCAAAGTGATTTAGTTCACGTAGGATTGGTCACAAAACGTGACAAATGTAAAGAACCTTATGGTTAACCAAAAAAAAAAACCATATCAATACTGTCAATATGTAAAGTGTGAAATTCTACCAGTAAGATTCACCCGAGAATCAATATTTGTTGTAAGTACACAAGTTATTTCAATTCCCCGCACTAATAATGCCAACTTACATTAATTCAAAAAAGAAAAGGCGAAATTGTTAGCAGCACTAATAAAATTATTCACAATAGTTTAGGTAAATTCAATATAGTGTGTCTTGCAATATTTGAATATTATCTCAAACAATGCAATTCAAATATCTAAAATTTCAAGGAGATTTTGCGAGCTTGTAACTCAACTAGAGAGTTTTGTAAAAATGTTGCAATACAAAAACTCTACCACCATAATGCTACTTGAGGAAATGATAAAAAGTTGTGACTAAAACCTTTCTTAAAAAATAAGAGCAAGAACCATGCCACATCTTCACACTAATTAGACATGATTCATCCAAATTAGTGTGAAAGGATTTGTACTATTTAGAATCTTGCATTATATTAAATAACTTGTGTACTACTCAAACCTCTCTAATGACATTGCCTTTGAGGGAATAAAATGGATTTTAGGCCAGTCTCATACATTTATAACATGCAACATTGTCCACTTTGGTGAGTGCAAAACATGACAAATTCCAAGTCACAATGAACAAGCAACTCCAAGATGTGTCATTAGAGAAGGTTGAGTTGGCTTGAGTGGAACAACACTCCATAGTAAACATGTGTAAAGCACATTTCACACTACGTCCCAAGACCCACTAAAATCTCAAAACTTCATTGGTTGAGATTTGAAAATTGAGACCTTATCAATCATACAATGTTTTTAAGTTTATTTAGAAATATTTACACAGCAGCACTTTTTGGAAGTTTTGGCACCTCAAATGTGTGACTTTACTCAAGACTTGGGCGCAACAAAAACAAAAATTCAATTGCAAAACCAAGTTGCACCAACTTCTGGTTAAAGAACTTAAGATCTTAAGAACTTTTTTGGATATTTGTTTTACCATTCATAGTTTAACAAAATTGGAATCTAGTATTGAGCTAGAACTTGTACAAGGACATGGGACATAGTGTGAATGGTCCCCCTAAGCGTAAAATCGAAAAGCCAAGTGCATCTCATAAGGTATTCTAACTGAACAAACAAGCAATATACCTCTTGCAATTGCAAAGATACAATAGATTTTTATACCAAACAAGGGAACAAGTTGCAAAACCCAGTGGCAAAAAACCTTGCTGTTAGGACCTACAACCTTGTTCACGAGACAAAGAGGGGAAGATGGGGGTATTAGGATGTTGCAGAAGGGAAAGAGGGGTATGTGTGGGGTGTATTCATATGTGAGATTATACTCATAGTTGGGGTTGAATCAATAGATCACATACTTTCAAGGGACAATTTAATGGAAACCCCTTAAGTTTGCAATATTTACATAGATATCCCTGCTTTTTTAAGAAATTACACAAATACCCTTGGACCATAATTTTTAGGCATTTATTTGTTGTGCTCGTACTTTCTTCATGACCATGTTGAAGAAGAAAGGAATATAATGAAACAAAGAAGAAGAAGCAACATGCACACAAAGAAGGGAAGTGGCATGCACAACAAAACAAACGCCTGAAAATTTTGGTCCAAGGGTATTTACGTAATTTCTGAAAAAGCAGGGGTAACTATGTAAATACCGCAAACTTCAGGGGTATCCATGAAATTTTCCCTAATTTCAATATGACACAATTCCACAAAAGAAATTTGGGTAAGATAAATACACAATTTAAGCTTCCTTCTACTTCTTTTTTCCATTTCTATCAAGTTTTAGAAAAGGGGACAAAAGAGCAACACAGGTTGTGTGAGGTTTGAAGGGAAATATACCGTTAACGGGCAAGAATCGAGTGGGCACAGCGGTGATCTTCCAAACACCTCCCGCTTGAGAGCTGACCGTGAAGGGAACCGAGTACGACAGTCCCGAGGACGGGTCCGCTTGATGCAGTGTCACGGCAAACGGGCAAGGCCCAAGGATCTGCGCTGACGGCATAATGCCGGCCTGGTCCGCACTCTGGATGTAGAAGGGCACCGGCAGTCCCGGTGGGAAGCCACCCACCGGAAAGGTCGTGCTCACGTAACTGTACAGCGGTGACGGGGCTCCTGACACGTTGAAGCTCCCAGCTGGGCTTCCACCTGGTCCACCCACCAGCCACGTGGCCCACAAAAGCTTATGCACAAATTAAATCTTAGTTTGAAAAAAAAAACCATAACCGGTGAACATTATAAAAAGACAAGTGCTTTTGATTTGATTTGAGACATCAGGTCAAGGATACAGAAATTATAAAAACATAAAGTTAAAACTAAAAACTTCATGTGGCAATTAAGTCGGTGTCTTCATGAAATTAGGGCTTATATTAAAGTCCAAGTTAGAGTTAGGTACTCCTACTTTAGGGGAGTGACGGACCAAACAAAGTTTGCCTCCATAACTACGTAGAATGGACAATCAAGTGTGGCAGGAAGGGACACAAACGCCCCCACACACAAGAGTGGCAATGTTGGTGAAGGATTCTTAAAAAGCACCAAACATTGGACAACGAATGGCACACAATTAGCACCCAATAATGCATGACCAATACCAACCAATGATTCAAGGGCATCACCATCATTAGAAGCAAAGGACAATAGTACACTAATAATGATAGTTAGTGTTATGGTACATGTAGTGTTACTTACCATTCTATAGAACTCACTCTAGTTCTCATTTGGTTGGCAAGTATTGTTCACGTTGACATTAAGTGTTTATATTGAATACTAATTTAATGCAAGGTGAACTATTTTGGTATAATTTTAGATTTTTTTTAGTGAAAACCTCGTTGACACATTGACACTTATGATTAATAACACTACAGGTGTTGTTGCCATTTAGTGTTACAACTCATAAGTAGTAGTGTTGCCAATATTAAATGTCATTATTAGTGTAGCAGTATCGTGGATATGGTCCTACTTTAAAAAACTACTTTCAATCCATGCAATCCATGCCCCTATTGGTAATTGTTTTATGAATTTGTGCTCGTGTGTAAATCCCTACCGCTCTTCCCAAAATATGATCACTCAAGACTTAACCCTTATGCAAAAAGATCTCCATAGATCTATATTATAAAGCATGGGTTGTTTGTCTATCACTCAATACTCAAAGTTCTCTATTAACACCAAAAATTCAAAATCTTCTATTATAAAAAGCATCGGGTGTCAAGCGTTGGGTGTTTATCTATCACCCAAAATTTGAACTTCAAATTAAGGGGGAGGGAGAAGAAAAGGTAGGGAAAGGGAGGGTGAAAAGTCACCCCAAAAGTTACCAAAAATCAAGAGAGAGACGCTCTTTTGCGCAAAGCGCGTGCACGGCATACTCCTCTTTTTATAAATCCCGCACTATCGCAGATGTTAAAATGGTTTTAAAGGATAGGAAGGTTGTGCAAACAAGAGGATGGATGAACATACCAACACAAGCAGGGTACATGGACGTCACAGTGTAATATCCAGGCGTGGAGATGATGATACGAATGAGAAACGAAGTAGGCCCTCCGTAGGCGTTGTAAGTAACTCCATTGCTGACTGTTGCATTCACAGGATCATACGAGGGTTCCAGATACGTCACCGTTATGGTTAAGCCCATTGCAGTGTCAGTACTTGTACAAACAGGGCCTGACGTCAACCTCCTCCTCGGTATCTCTTCCTAAACACCACCCAACCCAACCCAACCCAACCCTTTCTGTGTTCAGCAATGTACCCCCACCACTCCAGCAAGCAAAAGCCTTTTTTAAAAGAAAAATCACAATAAATATTACGCAGTTTCATCCTTTATAGGTACTATACCAGCGTGGAAAGCAAAGGAAAACAATCAAATTGCTACGACTTACAACAGAAGGACATGCTAGACACAGCCTAGTACACTCAATCTCTCTCTAAGCTTCCAAATGTGCTTCCAAAAGTGCTGCCATATAGGCATATCTCAGTGATCTAGACTGGGAACAGTGTGAAGTGTGAACCTATAAGTCCCTTCTACTAATCACGATATTAGTGGGACTTGAGACATTCAAGATACTAGTGGGACTTCGGACGCCCGATGAGAAATGGGCTTGTGTCCCTGGTGTACAAATGCTTGACATGTGGAAGTCAATAAATCAAATGTTCACATACATGACGTGACATGTTCTCAAGATATCCTAGAAATGTGCAATTACAGAGTGTGCAATTAGAGAGGGGTGAGTGTAGAGAGAAGGTGCAGAAAGGCCATGGACCTCATTTGCCTTGTACCCGAGCCCAAGAGGTAATGCCGCTTCCGTTTGTGGCGCCTCTATGGCAAGCCGAGCCTGGTTCTGCCCTGTTTTGGGAAGCAGAGATCATCAGCAATTAGTTCAACCCTCCCTTTCAACGCAACTAGTAACCTTCAATCTTTCCTTCAAACTTCCGCATAGTAAATGCTACAATTACTGGCCTTTATACTTGAGTAAGAAGAATCTTTGGATTTTGGCTATATGATACAACGGAGGTTTCATTCTACAACTGCACTATTCCCAACACCAAAACATGCCCCCTGTTCTGCAGTTTGCATAAAAACCCCTCCTCCCATTTCCTTGTACCAGCTCCTTTGGGATCACATGCATCATATTTGAATTTCAAACTTCCAAAGAATAAGAGGATTTTACAAATAAGCGCTCCAAATCACAAACTCTTTACAAAAAAAAGGACGCGACCACAATATTGCCAATACATTGTTGTCTGACAAGCTAGGCCGACAGACCACAACAGGCTTGCTTTGGGACCACAAAAAAATGTACTGCACAAGCCTGTGTGTTGTAGAAATGTGGAAAGTGCAAAGAGAAGGGCTAATAGGACTACCGAACCTTCGGTAATCAGCGGCTAGTAAATGGCAATGGCAACAAGTAATGAATGGCAACAAGCGGCGGTGGTAACAGATGTGCCCCTATATATACTTACCCTTCGAATTGTACCCTATTTGTAACTAGTTTGTGATTCTGGGCCCTTGTTTGTAAATTCTCCAATCAAACAACCATAGTACCCAGAAATAAGAGAAATCAGAAAATAAAGCCTCTCATTCTTCATGAAAACCTCGATTATAAATTTTTAAACTTCACATGACGAATTCCTCAAAAGCAAGCACTTCAATTTCTTGGTGGATGTACCTGGAGGGGAGATGGGGAAATATTCTTGGTCATTTAAGGAAACAGACGAGGCTCCTTCATCACACTGGAGGTAGAGCTCAGCGGAGCCGTTCTTCGTCTGTGGAAGAGCGAGCAGAGCAGGAGCCACAGTACCATCTCTAAACCCACACGAGGGTTTAATCAGCCCCCAGTCCAGGGATTCTGGAAACACCGTTGGGTTCAACGCCAACAACCCATCCTTGCCGACCCCTGCCAATGCCTCGGGTTCCATTCGGTCACCATCTGCAATCCCACTCCCCTGAGATCAGCAGTAATCCCAGCTCTAATGGCTAAACACACTGCTTCATATGCTTAAAACATTCACATTTAACACCTCTGATATTCATATTCTTTGTGCAGTCATCCAAAAAAAATTGCTGAATTTAGCCCCATTTAAGAACACTGACAAGACGAAGACAACTCCGCTTTGAACAAGTTAAGAGATAACTCTATTGCGTACAAGAGTTGGGAGAAACCCTTTGCAAGCATAAGGGAGAACACCCAAGGTCTTTTTTTTCAAATGGGTTGACAAGTTATCCATCTATAATGCAAGTTGTCAATCAAACAAATGCTTTGTACGACATAAGCTTAAGAATCTTTCAGAAGAAACACCGTAGATGCAACACTGACGACGCTCACAAGGATAGATAATCTAGGCTTGTGCGTGGGACCCTTAACATCAACAATTCATGATTTCTTCATACAATGTTTGAAAAAGTACATGTTTTAGTGCATTGAAATCCTTTCAAAAATACGAGGATAAGAATTCTAAAGAAAACTCCAGTTGAAAAAGTACATGTTTTAGAGAGCCTTGAAAACATTACCGTAGAAAACGAAGCTGCCAATGTCCACATACGGGTCGCCACTGCCGGAGAAGGAAAGCTCCACAACGCCTTTGGTGCCAAAGGCCGAAGGAACGGTGGGCATGACGAACTGAGACTCCACCACGGAATCATTTATTGCCCCAACGTGGTCAGCAGCCAGCGTTGTCCCATTCAAACCTAATTGAAGGTAATGGTCCGATAAGGACCACGGATTGCCTGCTGTGGAATGTACTCTCACTCGCGTCCCACCCTTGCTTGTGCCCAGGATTGGTTCGAACGTAGGCAACCAACCTGAAATGCAAACAAACCAAAAAACCAAAAAACCAAAATAAAAGCCAAAAAACCAGGTTAACAAAACAGATGTGAGCACCATCAGCAAAGGATCAAAATTCTTGGATTAGGGTTGAAGAATGCGTACCTTCTGCAGCAACGGAGGTGATTAAACTCAAGTTGAGGAGCACCATTGCAGCTGAAAATCTGCTGGACCTCCATGGATCCATCTGCACAAACATGCTGCGATCTACTGGGCATGCCCTGTCCTGTTACATAGGTTTCTACGCTGCAGGTGTGTCAAACTTTGTGTCTCTGGTGCCCTCGATCCCCCATACACGGGGCAGGCACGGTCATATGGGATTCACATTCTCAGAATCAAACAAAGCATTCAAGCATGAGGTTTGAGTTCTCATCCCAACTTTCAAAACCATACACAAAGCACTGACTCTTAGCTCCAATATAACACATTGCGCATTTTCTTCAAAGTGTCAACTGGCAATTACTTAGGTCGTAAAACATACTTTTCTTGAGCATCTCTATGTAGATCTATGCATCTACTTTCTGGTTCATCCAACTTGAGCATGTGCAAGAATCTACCGTTTTGAGAAGCGACCCATCTAAAAAGGGGTACGTATTATAGAAATACCAGATTCATAGAAAACGGAAGAATCTGCCAAAGGATGTGAACCACTTTGAATCTCTACAAAACGGAGAAAGGTCGGTGCCAGAAGAAGAAACGTTGCTGATGCAATTCTACTCAAAGAAAGAAAAAAAGAACTACTTCAAAAATGGCTACCCTACCCCCACAATGAGAGAATCTTTGGTTTTCGGAGAAGAGGGGTCCGGCCATCTCTGGAGACGTGAAGGAACTCCATGGGAGAAGAGGGAAGGCGGTGGAGCCAGCAGCAGTTACGCAACACAACTGAACTCTCACTAATCTGCCAATTGATTGATGAGCGCATTCTGAAACGTCACAGCAACCCTAAAAATCTTCTCACCCATGTCGGTCAACCGGTTGCTTAACCCTAGTTGGTGCTCACGGTTGCATGCACAACTATACCTCTCTAATATCACATCGGTTTACATCCTATCCTCTGTTCTCATATCAAACCCTCTCACAACAAACCTAATGAACAGATATACTTAGGGTATGTTCACATTTGGTGTTAAGAGTGGTAATAGCAAAGGAAAATTAGATGCATTTGGACATACCCTTACACTGCATTCATATTGTTAATACCCCTCCTAACACCAAGTGTGAACATACCCTTAGTCCATAAATCCTTAGGGTTTAAGCATTCTTCCACTTCCATGCAACTCTTGCTCTTGCCACGCTATTTATGACACAAGGTGAATTATAAGTAGGCAAATTTGAACAAAAACATTCAAGCTGAACCATGGACAAAATATTGACATGCTTTGAGAATGGCAAGATATGGCAAAGCATGTGTGCGAGACGATGAAAGAAACAGGTATGTTTATTGAGCGTATTGATAGGCGAAGTCATTGAGACCGAGCATGGTGCTAACAGTTAAGTACATCAGATAGAAAGTGCCAATTACCGCGACGAGCACCAAGATCTGCGTGGACGGGTCCTTCAGAAGATCCAACACCGGCTTCGCCAAGCTGTACAGCCCCCCGGACACCACCGTGAAGAAATAGAATCCATAGCGCCGAACATTGTCCCAGAACTCCTCCATCACTGGGCCACCGGGACCCAACGCCAATGCATGTTCGTCAGGAAGGCACACAAGCGCAAACACGAGACTTCCAATGGCCAATTCTCTTGCATGGTCGGACACAAAAGTGCGTAAATGCGAAATGCTCTCCAAGCCCGGTGACTGGGACGGTAAAGAGTTGCTCAATTGCCGTCTGTCTGGATTGGAATCGCTTAACCCCTGTTGTAAAACCTTGGTGGGGTTTGAGGATGAAGCTGGAGATTGAGACGACAGTTTGACGTGATTCGAACGAGGAACCAGAGACAATCTTCTGCCGGGATTTGCTCGTCGTGGTACTGGAGACGGTGATGGATTCAGTAGCGTCGAAATCGAAGGCAAGGCCCGCAGCGTCGCCATCGTGAAGACGACCACCGAAACGTTGGCCGAGAGCTCGCCGCTCTGAAGAAGGTGACCATATCCGCGGTGAGTAATGAATGAAATGTTTAATGGATGAATGAAAATCTGAGTGGCCTTTGATGATACACCCAGACATTATGGCCGAAGGTCGAAAGGCCGTGGGATTGAGTGGCCAAACTTTGGTGAGAGGCCAACAAATGGGCTGAAAATAGGTATTAAATTATTGTTTTTGACACCTTTGGTCAATTTTAATGTGAAGTTTTCAAAGGTCAAGTCCAAAAATCAAACTCTTGGCAATGAGCTTTCACGGACTCTCAACTTGAACGGTCATAGTGTGAAGTCTTCAAAGGCCAAGCCCAAAGTCCAAAGTCATAAATTTCATGGCCTCTCAACTTAAATGGCCATATTGTGAAGCCTCCGAAGGCCAAGCCCAAAGTCCAAAGCCATGGCATTTATTAGACCTTCCAAATCCAATGGCCAAAATCTCATAAGTTTTTGATTATTTTATAAAAATGATGTGACGGCCTCTCAACCATAGTTTGGGTCTCCATTTTTGCTTGACCCAAACTATTACCGAGAGGCCGTCAACCTTGGATGATAAAGTGCTGCCATGTAGACATTTGGAGGATGATGGCCTTTGGAGTTTGGCCCCTAGTGTGAAGGGTTGAGTGGCCGGACTCTTGGTTTCTTGCAATCTGATTGGAGCAGACCAATAGCCTCTTGACCTTCGGCCATAGTGTGAAGCCACCCTAAATGTCGACACTATTTTGTGAGCGCGTAAGCGGTGAGCCAAGACTTTGTGAGCAGGAACCATCATTGAAATTTTAAAAATAATAATCAAGTTTTTTTAAGAGATGAGCATTTATAATGTACAACTACAAGGCCCTATGTACACATTTATAGGTGAAGTTTAATATTTTGGTAGATAATCTAGGCTCATGGCTCACTGCTAATGGATCTCGCTCACAATTTAGCATTCCTTGTGTCTAAATGGCCAAAAGTGGATACTTTCATAGTTGTAGGGAGTTGAAATAATCGGCTACATCAAATTTGTAGGAATGAAAATATTCTAAGGGTATGTTCACACTTGGTGTTAATAGTGGTAGTAGCAAAGGAAAATTAGATGCATTTGGACACATCTTTAAACTACATTTGTATTGCTAATACCCCTCCTAACAACAAGTGTGAACATACCCTTAAGTCATTGTAGAGGTAAAGAACAAATTTTCATGGTGGCCTATAAAAATTCAGAAACAACAAACAAGTTTGTAGTATAAAATTGTTTGTTGTTTTTGGATATTCTAATTTGGGACTAGCTAGAAGTTTATTTTAAATCTTGGGAGTCCGTACACGTATGATCATATTTGGCTCAAAAATAGCCCATATACACGTGTGTTTGATCTTCTTATGTTGTCCCACAATTTGGCAAAGCAATTGTAGGACCTTAACCCCTAAAGGTCCAATTGTCCCCTCATGGGATAAATGGATTTTGGGCATGTACCTATACCTAAACTAGTTTGTGTGATTTTTTGAAACTTTTTATTGAATGTATGAAATTCCAAGACCTACATTGGCATCTAATTTTTTTTTCATTCAAATATTTCTTGAACAATTTATGCATGAACTTCCGAGAAGTTGGACAATTTGGGCAGCCCAAAAAACTTCTTTACAAATTGCATTTTTCTTAAATAAAAATATAATAATGGTTCTTTAGATTTATGTATATGTGGGAAGCTTTAAATCATATAGAATCATTCAATTTTGATTGATGAGTGAGATGTTTTAGTCTACAGGTAGGGATGGGACTCCCAAACCTCCATTCCTTTTGCCCCTTGTAAAATTTGGTGCTTTACTTTTTTGAGCAATTTGAATATTTTACTTATTTTATTTGATTTTCCCAAGTTATAGTAAGCTAAGAACCCTTTGTTTTCACCATTTGGATCAATGCAATTTGAATTTTTGAGTTTTACATAAAACCTCCAATTTTGCCTAGTGTATATGCAAATTTCATGACCTTCCGACATTGCAAGATTTTACAAAGTATGTTTTACACCCCCAATTCATTTGAAATTCTCTCACACTTACCTAACTTGATCTTTTACATGGAAAAAATAAACCTCAACTTTGTGTAGAGCATTTTTTTTATACGAGCAGTCAAAGGCTTCTGAAATATTTGAGCAATAGGGAAATAACATTAAAAAATCACTTCAAATGTCAATATCTCACTCCTCTACATCTAGAATGAGATGGTTTTATTCCCATGTGTGCCTCCTATAGTTTAGGGCAAGATCTTACGGTTGGATTTCCAAGAAAAAACTTTTTCCTACTTTTCTACTCATTCCTCCAAAAGTCGCAATTTTCAGTGACTTTCATAGAAAAAAGGGCTTGAGTCTTTTGGGGTTAAAAAAAATTCAATTGCATGCAATTCAAGAGTTTTGTAAAGATCCAATGATACGATCTCAAAATTCTATCAACCATAATGTAGAAGATGTTTTGTGTTGCAAGTGAAATAAGAGTTTTTGTCCAAAATTTAAGGGTGCCGAAGAAAGAAGCATTTAAGGTGTGTAAATTGTCGTTCACTTTGTATGGGAATTTGAGGTTGCCTATGCCACATGGCACTTTTTGATTGTGTTTAAGCATGTCCAATGTTGATGTTTTCTTCATTTTTCTTTGGACTTTTCCAAACATGTTCAGCTTCATTTGATAGCAATTGGGTCCAACTATAGAGTATAGAGTGTACATGTCATTTTACTTTTCAAGAATTTTAAGTTAAATTGCAAGGAACAATTGAAATGACAAATATTTTAATGAATATAGTATGGAAATTGATGCCAAAATGGTCTATTTGGGCATTCAAGAAAAATAATAATAATATACTTGGCAACTATGGTATTAATAGTGTATGTTACAATGAATTAAAATAGAACACAAGAGAGTTTGTATAAAAAACACGCAAGAGTACAAAAGGTCACACGTAGTTCAATTTGGGCTTCTTGATCCTTTTTATTGGTCAAATTCAAATTTTGAAGGGCTTACAATGTTTGTGATAGTTATGTCAAATATATATCTTGGATTTCAAAATAAAGAATACAAATCTACAAAAGTTTAAAAATGTTATAATTGTTGACAATAGCATATGTTTTTTTCTTGTAGACATTGTCATTCTACTTTCTAATTTAATTTGGTTTACTTTCTAATTTAATTTGGTTTAGGAATTGGCAGAAATAAAACCAAGCATTACTCCTTATATAATATATGATCATCTAACACCTATAGTGTACCTAATAGAAGTTCAAATAAAATCTAATTATATAAGGTAAATATACAATCAATTTGAGTATCTAATATTGTAATGATAATATTAGGGCGTGAAATTGGGCAGATTGAATAATTGAAATTTAAACTTTTTTTCTAAGTAAATGCAGTATTCGAGAATTGATTTTAGCTTTCACTAAAATTCAATTGCAATCTATTTGTGTGTGACTACTGAATCAAAACTTGCAAAGATGCAATTGTAAATATCAGTAAAATTTGTGAGCCTTCTCGACTCTATTACTTTAGTGAGGTATCTTGGAAGTATTATATGAAAATTACTAATTTATCAAACGTTGGTATAGACCAAAGTAAAGGAAAATATATTTGTTATAGGGAAAATTTCATGGATACCCTAAAGTTTGCAATATTTTCATGAACGCCCCCGCTTTTTCAGAAATATCACAAATACCTTTGGACCAATTATTTAGATGTTTGTTTTGTTGTGCATGCCACTTCCCTTCTTCCTTTGTGCGCATGCATAACAAGAAAGAAGTAGTGTGTTCACAAAGGGAGAAAGGAAGTGGCATGCATAACAAATCAAACATATAAATAATTGGTCCAAGAGTATTTGTGATATTTCTGAAAAAGCAGGGATATCTATGAAAATATTGCAAACTTCAAGGGTACCCATGAAATTTTCCCTTAGTTATAAGACCCAATTGTGTCTTTTGTTTTTACCTTATTACCAATATCAACTTATAGGCTTTCAACTTGCAAGTGTTGTGATCATGACTTGTTTATGTGTCTCAAGACTTTGATCTTTTAATGGAAATGAAATTTGTTTATTCTTACTTTAATTACAATGTTGCAATTTTCAATTTAAACTATTGTAGAATAATGAATGCGCTACACTCAAAAAACCTTCAAAAAATCTTTAAAAAATATTTTTTCTAAAGCTTCTATTGCTCTATGCATTTTTCAAAAATCACACTACTACACGTTATTTAAAATTGTTTAAAAGTGGTGTAAAATGTTTCTAGTGCTTTAATTACTATGTTCTTCTTCATTGTCTTTCTTAACACTAGTCTTACAACACACACAATTGGGTGTTAACTACCTTTTATATACCAAGAAGAAACATCATGCATAATCTTCAAATCCCTACATCAAAATCATTGTATGTTGTGGACCACAACAGTTTTGAATGGATTTACCTTTTATAATATTTTGTAATTTACAATGGCTTCAAATTCTTCGAGAGAACATTATTTCTAAGTAGTTGAAAATCACATTCATTCTCCTTATCACTTCAAACTTTAGGACTTGTGCTTCTACTTGTCATAAAAATTTGAGCACTCTAGACAAAATTAATATGAACTTCAATGATTTTGAAATAATTATGGTTATTCACCCACAATATATGGTGATTTTGTGGTAGCTATAATTATTCACTCATATTATATGATGATTTTGGTGTAGCTTGCCATCAAACAATTTTATGTTATAGGCAGTTCCTCAAAAAAAAGCCAACTAACAAAGTGATTCATTAACAAATAGAACCTACAAGCTACAATAGCATGTGAGGATTGAGTAGAACTCTAAACCATTCATTTTTGAAAATATTTTTCCAGTATTGGATTACTTGTTGCCAAAGTAGACCAAATTACAAATTTGAAATGCAAAAAATTTACATGTCACATTGGATGATATCATGTTTCAAAGTGACACCAATTTGTGAGCAATGAATGGGCTCTTTATATGACTTCATGTATTATTATTTTGGTTGTAAAACATAAATTAAAGTTTGTGCTAGCATGATAGCAGAAGAGGATGATTGAGACTAAAGCACTTAGACCTCTATCATAATAGCTTAAAGTTAATTGGTAAATGAAAAACAACAAAATGGTGTCTCTCATCAATATCCATCCAAGTCCATTGTAATGAGCACACAAACAAGGGTGAGCTTCATCAACTACACAAGAAATTTGACTCAAGAATTTCAAATTTTTCATTTTTTGCATCTAATGGAGACTTGGAAATTGCAATGAAGGGCATTTGTGCTTCTTAACCCCTAAATGCCCAAGGTTTTTTTTGAGCTTCTAGGAATTTGCTCTAAATTGAACAAAAAATCAATATCTTGATAAGTTGTATGAATTTTTTGTACATTGTAACCGTACAAATTCAAACTAGATATGATAGAAATCACATAGGAAAAGAAAACACAACAATACCACTTATGGATTGAAAGATTATAATATTTGATCAAGAGGGTGTTAAAATTGCAAAAATGACTTCAAGCCTTTCAATCCTCTTTTCACATGTCAAATCTAAAATGTTGGTCACTAAAAAAATTTGAGGTCAAAGGGCATACCATACATCACTCCAATCCATGTACAGCTTTTCAAAATCTCTTTTACAACTTTTTAAAATGAATTTCTAATGTGAATTTTTCTCCAAGATCTAGTGTATTTGAGGCTCATTTTCATGAGCTCTCAAAACTCAAAAAGTCAAAATTGCAATGGACACCCTTGCACAAAATCTGGAATAGAAAATTCACAATCCATGATTTTCAAAATTGGGTTTTTGATGTTAAAACTAAACTTCAAAAATAATTATCCTGAAATACTAAATACTAAAAATAGCAGCTTAGTTAGATTTTATTGAGCTTCAAAATGTTGTCGACACCAAAATGTGGTGCCTTGGGCATTTAGGGGTTAAGTTGGTACGAGTTGGTATGTAAACCTTTGCTTGTTCAAGTTAAACATTTATGGATCAAAATTCAACAATAATTTAAAATCACAATTAATACATTTGTGGTTAGTATTCAAAATTAATTGCTTTACAATGAATTAACCTTTTCCACAAATAAAAATATTCCAATTAGTTTAACTTGCAAATTATATAGAGAAATAACAAATTTGGTTCCACATCAAATATCTTTTTTGGCCTCCTGGCGCCAGATTTACAACACTAAGGTTTTGTATTAGCAAATACACTAATGTCCCTCGCAAAATGCTCCTCATTGGAGAGGGCACGTAGCAGTGCTACAATTCAAAGTAAAAAAACCCTGATCCACTTCCCTTATCCGTAATACTTTTGATTCATCCCTCGAAAATTTTGAATATATGCATTAAAATTGGAAAAATTGAAGAAATGTTTAATTATTGGTTTTCAAACAAAGTGATAGATTCAAAATTTTGAATTAGGTTTTTAACCCCTAAAGGACCAAGGGCCTTTTTGGGGACAAATGCAATTTTGGGCGTGTATCTATGACTAAACTACTTTGCGTGATTTTCTGAAATTTTTATTGAAGGTGAGGAATTCAAAGATTTACGTGGGAATATAAAAAATCTTCATTCCAACATTTATTGAAGAAGTTAAAAATGAATAACTGAAAAACAAGGGACTCCGAGCAACCCAAAAACTTTTGTAAAAATTGAGTTTTTTTCAAATAGAAATCTGAAATAAGTTCTTTAGACTTATATAGACATGGGAGCTTTGAATCATTCAACTTTGATAAATGAGATGAAAGTTATGAGAAGTTTTAGTTTGCATGTAGGTGTGATTTCGAGTCCCTTGTTTTTCAGTTATTCATTTTTAACTTCTTCAATAAATGTCGGAATGAAGATTTTTTTTATTCCCACGTAGATTTTTGAATTTCTCACCTTCAGTAAAAGTTTCAGAAAATCACACAAAGTAGTTTAACCATAGGTACATGCCCAAAATTCCATTTGTCCCCGAAGGGACAATGGGCCTTTAGGGGTTAAAGTCAAAGTTGCTATTGCAATTACCTATATTTAATAGTGTTAATGTAAGATTTAGAATTCAAAACCCTTACGTATGATAATTCACATTAACGTACTGATAATTTGAGAGTACAGGTAATTACAATGAATTTGTGAATGCAAAAACTTCAAACATGCTAATCATTTCAAGTTAACTTGTGGTTCTTCTTTTCTGAGGCCGCTTTGTCCACCGTAAATGAAATGCATGTGGAGTTGACCTACTTCAAATCAATAGAGAGTTCGTTGAAAGGACTTTACAAAATACATTGCTTAGAAAGGTCGGGAGGATGTTTCGAGGTAAAGCTAACTGCAAACAAAACAAAAAATTATTTATACAGGGGCCGAGCGTGGGACCGTGGGACCTGTTTAGTGCATTGCCAATGCAGCACGTATATTAGCCCGGCCATTTGTGTCAGACAGGGGCTGACGTTGGCTCTCTTACAGAGCAGGGCCTTTTCTCAATTTATCACTTCTCAATGCACATACTTTATGACACTCACTAATCATAATTTTTTATTAGTTTATGTCTTTTTTAAGTACTTATGTGTGGTTGATTCATGTCAAAAGTATCTGAAATTCTTTAAAATTGCGTCAGTGTCAATGTCAGAGCTAGAGTGATATGTAAGACTCTCCAAATAGTGAAAATTTGCAGGAGAGGGGCTCTCATGTGGGGAGCCCTGAAAAATGCAATACTGTTTAATTGTTGCATTGGAGCCCATGTTTTTGCTCAAGTCCGTTTTAAAGCACTGCACAAGCTTTTGCCTGCCTCATTTATGGCTGCATTGGGGATGCCCTTAGGCATAGGGTTTTTTTTGTTTTTTTTAGTTGGTAGAACGACACGCACCCAACAATGAAAGCAAGTAAGGAAAAATTGGATAGGATTGGTGATAGAATAAACAAAAAGTGCACATTCATTCATATATTTTATTCATATTAGTATCTTTCATCCAAATTTTGGCAAACCTAGTGTTAGCTTGGGGAAGGATTCGGCAATCTCATCAATTTTTCTAGTATTATGATAGCTAGTCTCAAATTGAGGTAAGATTTAAGCAATTTTTTCCAAGAAAATGGCCCTTATTTGGGGGTTCTTGTTTTGGTTTATGTGTAGGGAGCAAAGTCCAAGGAGAAATAGCATTTAGTATATTGTCAATTGATAGAATTTGAAAAAAATTGATTCAAATTTGAAACCACAAAAAATTGGCTTGATTCTTCAAAAAAACTAATTATAATGCATTACTATGTAAATATAGGAAACATACAAGATAAACTGGTTGAAAATGAGAAATGCTAGATTTTAGCTAATGAAGCTAAAATTTCTCCCTGGCCATTGGTAGGGAGTGGGAGGCAAGAGCTTCCAAGGCAACATACAGAAAGAGGACAAACCGTTGATGAATGAGTGGACTGCTACACTACATGCCAAGCCTTTCAATTTGGAAGGTTGTTATAGCAACCCCTAAAATGCACAACAATCATTGGGAACTAGAACACACCTAGCATTCCAATTTGGCTTTTCTAACCACCAGTGTCCTTCTCTCAATCTTCTAACTAAATTGTCAAAATTGACAAATCCCTGAACATTTCTTGTTCCCCTTACTTAACCCTTAAAGGACGGATGGATCACTGTGGCTTGCCTTGCTTGTAGCATTTTACAATGTTTTGCACATGGGCACCAGTAGTATTGCTTCAAAAAGTTGGAAAAATCAACAATGCATGGTGTCCTCATGAAAATTGCAAGAAAGGCAGCTTGGGAGCTAACACCATGTATCACAATTTGGGTTACATAACAAAATGAATACATCTCAAGAGGTAATTTTTTGTCTTCCATGACGGACCATGTGATTATGGTCACTTCCGGAAAAAAAAATCAGATGAAAAACAACTTTTTTTGAATCCCATAATCGTTTTCAAAGCTAGAGGACATTTTTTGTCCTTCTCAACATTTAGGGGTTAAGGGCATTCTCAACCAAAGCACAAATAAAAACCTCCAAAATGGCAAAAAGAGGGCCTATTGAGTGTGCAATTCTTTTAATAGACTTCCCAAGGAGTTTGTGGCTTTAATGAGCAAGTGGCTTTGGAGTTGCTAGGGGCATGGAAGCACGTGGTTGGAGAGGTTAATTACAAAAGGAATGAAAAAACTTGCAAAAAAGTGGCAAAGAATCATTTACACTAACCAACCAAATTGATAATAATTAATTCTTTGGGCTTTGCAAGTTTTTTTTAAGTGTCGGTCAAGACCACTCATGCGTCAAAATTTTGAGATTTCTATTTAGCTTTGCTGCCAAATTAGAGACAATTTTCTCCTATTGTGCTCAGACTCACTAACTCACCTTCGCTGAATTGTTCTTGTACCCCCATCCAACACCATCACCGTGCAAAGACCACAAAAGAAATACATCCCTTAACTCCTCAACATAATATTTAGTAGCACTCAGCAGACCTGCCCTCCCTCCAACTGAAGAGTATGGAATATTCCACAACCATTAGTAGCTAAGAGGACACTTGGCTGAATTTGTCAGAGAGTTTATGAAAAAGAGGACCAGTTTAGTGCACATACGGCGATGTGGGGGTCAACCATGTCAAAAAAATTAAAAAAAAAAAAAAAAAAAATGTCATAATGAAGTTCATGATACTTGAAGAGAGGGAAAGGCAGCCTCTCTTCAGGCTACTAAATGTTATGAAGCCGGCATTCTTCAAGGAACACAATAACCAAGAAAGAATTTTCTGGATGAAAAATACATTGCACAAGCACAACCTGTCCACTCAAAAAATAAAATGCAGGATAAAGGAACAGTTTACCTTACTATAAGGGGATGACAAATGACTTGCCAGAGCAGTACATTGCAGGACAGAAAAGTGAAAGTTCGAATTTCAAGGTGATGGTCTTTTCAGTACACGTCAGCTGCGGACACGTGTTGGCATTGCAGAAGTAGATATGATCTTTACACCTGGGATGGATCGAGTGGTCAGAATAGGAACCAATTGTTTTCCACTCTATTGGATTGCTTTGCATGTGGTGCAGTTCATGGGTCCCCCCACTTTGTTAAACCCTCTTTCCCGTACGATTCCATCTAGGGTTTTTTTGGTTTTCTCACCAATACTTGGGTGGCATTTTTTGAAAATGGTTTGTAGCTTGGCTCTGTCCCTATTTTGGTTGGAGTTGAAGGTGGCCCCAACTCATGGGTTTTTGAAGTATCATGGGATTTTTTTAGGTAATAAATATTCATTGATTATTTTTTGAAAACATCCTTATAACCATTGCCATTACTTAGGTCTTGTATTGAATTGGATTAGGCAACACCTCAAAAAAATCAAAATGCTTGAATAATCTCAAAATGATGGCATCAATTCTCAATTTGATAAGGATTTTATGAAAGCCTAGGCTACAACGCGATTTTCATTATTGCAATCTGGCATTTTTTGAAAAAAATTCACCCTTTTTTTCCTATAGGCTTGAAGCTAGCCCTTTTTTTTGAGGCAATTGGGCCTTAAATTGCCCAAAAAATAACAGTGATACCATCCATCCTCATTAAACTCAATTTCTTATTTAGTTTGAACTTTCTGGAAAATGGTAATAGAAATTGTCTAGATAGAAGTTGTGTATACTATAATGCTTATAGTTTTTGGTAGAAACGTTGATGATTTTTTGTAAAATGTTAATAGTTCCTAGAATATGGATAGTGTATTCAAATAAAGTTCTAAATTTTTTAGAAAAAAGTTTATTATGTTTCAAAAATTAATTTAATTTGTTTTAATCAATATAGAATTGTAGGTTATATATGGAGTGTATTTGGACTAATGCAATGTAGATACCCTCCATATATAATATACAACTCCATATTCATTGAAATTCACATTTAAGTATTTAGAATACATTTAATGATAAGATTTAGTATATGTGTTAACATATGTTGGTAAAATTTGTAATATTAGTTTGTTTTATATAACGTGTCTAATGAACGTGTTTATACCTTTTCAACGTGGAATTCTTTCAAAACTGATATAATAAAAGTCTTTAGAATGTATTTTTGTTGGAAGTATGGATTATATAAAAATCAAAATGTTGGTCATAAATACTCAAGTCAACAATTCTATGAATGTCGTATATAATAGTGTAACTAAGTATTATTTGAAAGTCCTAAGCATTTTGAGACAAATAAAAGCACCTTTTATTTTTCTATTTTGTGAACGGCTTTCAACTTACTATAGATTATGAGTTTTGTCATATATGTTTGTCTACATGTATACTCAATCCTCTCTACATGAAATAATTTAGCTTAAATCACATGTATTTTGCATCTTAAATTAGTTAACTCGTGAAAGTTTATGCTGAAGTTTTAGAGCAATTTACAATTTTGGGCAGGTCTTCTTTTTAAGTAATATTGTTTATATTTCTTGAGAAATTTGAATTGACAATTTTGATGCTTTTGGTTTCATGCTCACTAGAGTTTACATCAATCCAAGTTGTGGTTCAAAATTTACTCCTCAAGATGTCACTTCATGCCATTTATTTTGAAGCAGTTGCAATTTGGGTAACCATGAGTAAAATGTCCAATTGGTATGAAAATGTCACTTATAAATCCAACATTATCATGTAGCACAATTTCAAGATTTACAAGGCACACACCTCATGAATGGGACTTACAAATCTTTGTAAAATGAATTCTTCCTTCAATATTACACCATATTCATTAAAATGGGAGATTGGGCACCTCTCAAAACAACCATGTTGATCTTGACCTGAATTGGCAGTTTCCATTGAAAGTAGAATTTTTAGTTGAATTGATCTAAAACCTTCTAATTTTAGGTTAGTTTTGAAGGGTTTTATTGCAATTTAGCTCAACTTGAGCTTTTGTCAAATTTCCTTTCACTTATCTCTCAATTCAATGAAAATCTCCCATTTTAATGAATATGGTGTTAATAAGCGCTTTCAATTTTTTGAAATTTCACTTCCAAAGGCTTCCAACTTCAAATGTATTGATTCTATTTTATGTATACTGATTTTTTGGTTTACAAATTCCTAAGAAAAAAATGCTATATGCTCACCAATTTGATCTTCCTAAAAGTACCTACAATAGTATTTTGCACCCTTTGAACTCTACTTTTTGTATCATGAAATTTTAGTGCCACCTCATACAAACAACTAATTTACAACCATGATGGATATGCCCAATTGGTTAAAAAAAAAAACATTCATACTTTCAACACATTTGCACAACATAATCCTTAAAGTTAGAAGACACTCAAAGATACAATTGGAAATGTCAAGCCCTTTTTATTTGATATTCTCTTTGTTGAAGATGCCCAAAATGAACTCTAAATGATTTGACCTTGCCACTAGAAGGATAAAGGTTTTAAAAATTTGGCAAAATACAAAATTTGATTAAATTTGAGATCAAATGGCCAAATTCACATAAAATTACCCTATAGATTTGTTACACGGTGGTTTCTAAGAGGAACATACTAGGTGGTTTTAGTCTCAAAATTGCCGAAGGCTTTGGGGGTTGAATGATGTTAAAACAAAACAATTTAATAAAAATTGAACTGTGCAAGTAGGTTCACATACACAACAAATATGTTTTTATTTATAATCATTATTGATCCATGCAATTAAAATGAATAAATGAAAAAAATGTGGAGACAAGTGTAGTTTGTTGGATTAAACATAAAGTTGAGATTTTAAAAATTATACTTTTAGAGTTTTACCGCTAGTTTCATAAAATGAAGCCTTTTGATCTATTAAATCACGTACAACTCATTTCCTTGAGCTTCATACACATCTCTATCAATATCTTGGTACCAGCATACGATGTATTGTACATGGAAGACACATACTTAGTTAAAGTAGAATCTTAGGTTGATTAGGGGAAAGGTTCAACAAAAGGAATTCCAAACATTCACAAGCTTTCAAATATTCAATCTCTTCTCTTTTGGTTTGTTAGAACAATTAACTCCTACATGTCCCTTAGAGATAGCATATATTTTGTTCTATGATTGGTGTTTGTTGGGAAGTTTTAATTTTGGATCTCATATAGCTCACTGGAACCACATTGATCTATATTTCAACTTCTTTGTTTACCTCAAATGTAATAAATATGTGGATCCATTCCAAATACAAGAAAATTATCTTGTATTGTATTGACTGTAAAGGTGCTTTCAAATATTTAAGGGTAAAAAAAAAGGAATTCTCATTGAGGTGGTTGGCTATCCCAAGTTTCAAACCTACTTCTGAAAACATGATGTTCCAATCTTCCAAGTATGCCCCCTAATGGTACAAGAGGTTGATTTTCCTTTGGTAATCAAATCCTCATACTCAAAAAGAAGAAAATCTACCAGTAAGAAAAAGGGAAATTTTTATGGATACCCTTGAAGTTTGCCATAGTTTGTATAGAGATACCCTTAGTTTTCCAGGAACTACACAAATACCCTTGGATCATATTATTCAAACATTTGTTCTATTATGCATGCCACTTCTTTCTTCCTTGTGTGCACGTTGCTTCTTCTCTGTTTTATTGCACTCCTTTATTTAACATTGGTCATGAAGGAAGTAGGATGCATAACAAAACAAACGCCTAAACATTATGGTCCAAGGGTAGTTATGCAATTTTTGAAAAACCAAGAGTATTTGTACAAATATGGCAAACTTCAAGGGTATCCACAAAATAATCATACTACTAAAATCATACTTACCTCTGTAATATCACATTACGACCTCTCTAATATCACATTTCCAATTTGTGATATTTACCATTTTAAATTGAAAAAAAGATTGTGTGTGTGTGCACAACCTAACCATTAAGTAATTCAACAAATGCTACTTGTAGCAACTGGTAGCAAGGGAGACAAAAGTCCATTTTTAGTTCAGTATCCACTTAAAAATAGAGTAGAGTACATGTTTGACAGAAGTAAAATTTGGAGTGAAAAGTAAAAGTGCAAAAATGTAAATTAAAGTTAGAGTAGAAGTTCACTCAAAGTAAAAGTTGGACAAAAGTAAAAGTGCAAAAGTTATAAATAGATTCGTTAAAATGTAAATCTTAACCTATATATGCTAAATGGGATTTCTTTAATATAAATTTCAACCTCTATATATATATATATATATAAATCTTAACCTATGCTAAATAGAATCACCATTGTTTCATTTAGCCGTACTATATGAGACAACACATTAGTAATAGTAACACTACTAAAATCACAAGGACCTCTATAATATCACAAGAACCTTTATAATATCACATCTCCACTCTTCCTTATATTATATCACATATATACATACAATTTGAAGACTTTACGTAAACTTTTACACTCTATCTAACACATGAAAACCCTACAAACAAATATCCTAAAAGTGAATGCATAGAGTAGCAAGCACCAACCAACCACTACTGTAGTTCCCCTTAAAAAAAACACCAAAAAACAAGAAAAGAATAAAAGAGAGGATGAAGAGTGAATGGATGAAGTTTTTGTAGAACTGTTCAGTTGAGATTCTCCCCTCCCAAGACCCAGAGAGACAAGGCCCACAAGGGGCAGGGAAAACCCTGACCCACAAAGCGCCTGACCCACGGGCGTCGTCCTCGACTGACTCCTCTGCATTCCTGACCAATTCCTTCCTCTTCCTCTTCCTCGTCGTCGTGCATATCGTCGCGCGATCTGCCAACTTCTCGAGCAACACCCACAATCACGCTTTCATCATCTCCCCTTTTCCACTCTACCTTTAATCTTACATCACCTTGCAAGCTACTCACAATTGTTGTCAACCCACGTTTGAAATTTGACTGACCAAACCCAGGATTGCCATTGCCATTGCCATTGTGATACCAACTACCATTCCCCTCACGCCGGCATTTCTTCACACGAACTGACCAGTGATCACCAGTCCTCGTCACACTCTTTGTCGTTTAGTAACCACCAGCTTTGTCTTCTTTGAAAGGTTGATTGGTGCTCTTGGTGGCTGAATCCCATCGCTGAAGGGCGATTTGCGTTGGTCGGTGGACGCATTGGCGTGGTGCGCCTGCCTTTATTGAACGGTACATCCTTTTACTCTTTTGTGGTATGAAAATAGCTACTGAGAGAGAAACAGGGGCTCAGGGATTCGAACAGATCTAGAAGAAAGCGTAGATTTGGCTCTGGGAATGCACCAGTGGTGGTGAGCTTTAGGGGTGAAGTCTTGCTCTTCACAACTCTGGAATTGAGTGACGACCTAATGCACTCAGGGTTTTGGGGATTTGGAGAATTTTAGTGTGTTGCAATTCTTTCTGTTTGTTTGAATTTGAGTTGCAAAAGCCTTTCTTTGAGTGTTATGACGGATCTGTTAAGTGCATCTCAATTCTTGTAGTCCTTTGAAGTATGAAATTCGAGGTTTTGGTTCCTTTAGAGTGGCGTTTGTCAGCTTCACTTCAGATGCTCATCACGTGATTCTCGTTGGCTCAGTAGTAGTTAGCCCTTTTTCAAGCTACCGTAAACTTTAAAGTACAAAATTATGCTTTTTTTAAAAGCATTGTTGAGTAGGTTATTGATGGGCTTTCTTTCCTCAACTCTTTATTTCTTTACTGACAAACAAACCCCGTCCGATGTTCTTCACTCTCTCCCTCTCTCTACTGATTTCGAAACTTGAATGAAGTTTTTTCTCAATGTGATCATTTGAAAACTACGATTTTTAGTATCCAGCTTGAGGCTTTTGTTTTGTTTATTTGATTTGTATCTTTAATGTGTATAGGAAGCGGTAATTTGTGAGCTGATTTTGTGTATGGTGTGAAACAGGGGATTTTTCATTCAAGAGCCATCCTTGTTTTGATACTGGCAAGAGTTTCTCCTGCATTTTGAGGCAGTGGTGTGGAGGATTGATTGTTTTTGCGGAGACTGGAGTTATTGGTTTCAGGAGGGGGTTTGAGTGCAGTGGCGGGTGATGTAGAAGTATTAGCAACTCGCTAATGGTAACATGTGAAGCGGTTGAAGAATCAGTGAGTTCGGAATGGAGAAAAGCCGCACCTTTCAGCGGTGTCAACTTGCACCCTCGTCCTTTAGGAAAAAGCTTACCGTAGAAGTCCAGCGCAAGTTACAAAAGGTACTGAAATCCCCGGAATCCAGTTTGCAAAAAAATGAATAGAATTCATGGTTTTGAAAAGTTTTTATATCACTAGAATCAAATGAAGAACACCGCATGTAGAAGCTTTACTTTTTTGATTCTGGGGCTGGAAAAGTTCACCTCAACTTATGTCTTTTTTCGTTTCCGTGGGTTGTATTGTGATGGCAGGCACTTGATTATCCTGCTCAGAGAGGAGAACTACTGCGGCAGCTCTTTACAGATGTTGCCTTGGAAGTGGATCCTCGTGCACAAGGTAAGGAAAGGCCCTGTAAATAATATTTATGCTTTTGTAAACGTTACAGCATTTAAACGCCATGTTTGGCAATATTTCATTTTTGTTTTTGTTTTTTTGTTTTTTTTGTTCTTTTTAGTGTGTTTAATGACATTTTTTTCTTGGTTATCACTATTCTGAGCAGAGAGGCTTTATGGTTCCCCACAAACTGCCGATAACGTGGAGAATGGCGGTCCTGTGACTGCGAATGGCAATCAACCGCGTGTCTGCTTCTATGAAGTTTTCGCCCAGCACTATGCCCAAGTTCCAGAAGATGGGAAAGAAATCCTGCCTTTGTTTCTACAACTATGGAGTCAATCGTTTGTTTCTCAAATATTTGCTCTTCTATTCCACCGATGGGTAATTTTCCAGATTTCGCTCTTAGCCTCGGTCTCAATTACATTGTTCACATATTAAAGCTACATTTTGTGCTTCCTCGCTTGTCAAAAGGAGTTATTAGAACACTTATCAACCTAGAAGCTGAAGCTAAGATTATTAGAAATCTACTTTGGATGTATATTTCTATTCTTCTACAATGTCGGTTACAATAGTTGCTTTTTGTTTTGTTTTGATATCGGTCTATTTTGTTGCTTTTCCACTTGAAGCTTTTTGATTGATTTTCATCAACTACTACAGTGGCCTTTTTCTTGGTCCAATTGGGCCAGTTTTTTAAACCTTTTCTGACAGTCTTCGTTTGTTGAACAGTTATTTGAAATTTCAAGAGAAGAGTCAGAAGGATTTTTGCGATATTCAACAGCATTTGTAGAAGGTGCGAGCAATATATTTTGGTAAGATTAACTCTAATACTACATGGTTTTTTGCAAACAACAAACTGAGATCATCAGTCTCTTTTTGGTGTTATTATATTTTGCATTATGTAGGATTGGCATTTTGTATTTCTGACCCTAAATCGTGGCAATTTGACCCTGCTGATTTTCTTTTCTGCTTCTACTTTTTGTGAAGGATTGATTTGCAAAGTAATGTGCGGCGGTTCTTCTCTATGTACAATGTAAGCCCACTTATTGTTTTTCTCAGACATTTGTCATATTGAACTAATTCTAGATACTCTAAATTTCAAATAGAAAAACCACACCATAAGGCAAATAGAAATTGGAAGTTTTGCAGGTTTGTAACCCTTCGGAACCATGGTACAGTCCACATTTGCTTTCATAGTCTAGAATTTGTTAAATCATGTTTGAGAATTAGTGAATCTTTGTTGTATTTTCCTGTCAAGTTTTTTGCTGTTAGCTTGCATATATAGGGTTGCGTTTATATATCCTAGTGGCTTACCTGTAACTAAGATGTTTACATGTTTACCTGAGATTTTTATGGGTGTTATCATTGCAGTACACATTTGAGGAGGTTGTTTTAGATCCTGTTCGTCTCTCAAGGGTTCCCACTCAGGTACAACTATTTTATACCCCTCTTTGTTTTGTTTACCCAGTCCTTGGTGGCTTTTATTGGTTTTTCTGGATTCACCTTAACTCGTGCTTAAGATTAGATTATCAAAAAATCTTGGAAAGGCTCTTATGCTGATGTAGCTCTGTCTTTTTTTTTTGAATGGACAGGCTCGACAAGATCTCCTTTTATTGGTCTCTAGATACCTGTTGTACTACGAACCAGGTACCAAATTACCCAATCTATAATAAAGTTAAGTTTTTGATGGTTTTGATCAGCTCTCAGAAGGGCTGAGGAAGAAGCTGTTGTGTAGTACTAGAACTGTTAGTTCTAATTTGTTTATTTTTCTGTGGCAAATGAAAGGACTTAACCCTTCCTCATTTTTTGCAGCTAATAGAGTAGGGTACTATTTGAAGAACTTTCCCAAGACAGACAATTTCATCCTTGAACCAGCAGACATGTTTGTGACGGAGCTGACAGACCAGGTACATTCATCCACTTTGTATAATATTTGCAAACAAAAAACATGTTTTTCCCATAAAAGATGCAATTTTTTAATTTATTAATGATGATCTTGAGAGGATATCTTTTGCAGCTATTTCTAATACTTTGTGTCTGTTTGAGGAAACTTGCAGCTGCAAAAGGTGAAGGTGGAACCTGTGTTACTTCATTATCTCACGAGCATGAAGGCTTTGAAAGGTATTTTAATTAGGAAAACAAATACCTTTTTCTTTTTCTTCTACGAAGAGCTCTGAGTGTAAGGATTTTTCTTATGTAACATTTATTTGACTGAGAGCGAACCCTTGATGATTTTGAAGGTGTGGAGTTGCGGGCAACTACAAGCACACGCTTGAAAACTGCGTTGTATTCCTTCACAGCTCCTGGAGGGCCTATGTACCCCACCCGGCCAGTTCGACATGCGGCTTGGGAAACTTTGGATGCTCTTTTTCCAGTAAGTAATTCCAGCCCTATTGCAAAAATTGCATAGATAACAATAGAACTTGGGAAGAATTACAAAATAGTGTATTAATTGCACAACACCTGAATATTTAGACATTTTCCTTGATCATGTTGAGGTTTTGAGTTCATAATGCATTTTCTAGAGCATCTCACACCAGTTTGAAACATGGTCCACGTAGATTAAGCTTTAGGACCCACACTTGGTGTAACTTGTATAAAGA
This sequence comes from Ulota crispa, assembly GCA_963920765.1. Lineage (NCBI taxonomy): Eukaryota > Viridiplantae > Streptophyta > Bryopsida > Orthotrichales > Orthotrichaceae > Ulota > Ulota crispa. Next base: position 694,344 of record OY987247.1, on the reverse strand, counting down.
AAAATGACAACTTACACCAAGTGTGAGTCTTAAAGCTTGGTCTATGCAGTTCTGCTAAGGCCAATAATGGATGCTATTTTTCATAGTAGTTGAAGCGAATCATTTATGAAAGCTAAAAATAAAATAGGAGAAGGAAAAATTAGTTCTTTTCATTTTGAATGATGATATAGTGCAAGGCACTTGTAACCAATTAAGTTGCCTCGAGAAAAAAAACTAAAGCACAACACTTACGCCCATTAGCTCAAAAGCAATTCCACTACAAGTAAAAAGAATAGAACCCAAGCTTCTTCTTGGTGATCTTGGATTTTTGATAGCTTTTTTTTTGACAGAGCAGTAGACCAACCGCTCACGCTCATATTTGGGAGTTGCTGATTATAAGTGTCCTGCACTAACACATTTTGGAATGGGATTTCAGTTTCCGAAGTGTTTTTTTTTTCTTTGTTTATTTTTGTATGCAAGTGCTCTGATTAATTTCAAACATTTTGGCAGGTTGGGCGACACTCAAGGCATCTGATCAGCCTCTTTTTCCGATTACTGCATCCATACTATTGGCCATTGTCAGCCTGGAATTTCACGATTACAACAATCAAGTCCCTGTATATCAAGATTGTCAACATTTTATTTGATGTTTTTGCTTATATTTTGGTACTTATCGAGCGAATCACCGGTGTTCGCCGCCGTGTAGCACGCGATTAGCAAAGCTCTTTATCTACTACAGTTAGTTTTATTTTTCAACGAAACTATTAACAATTCATCTTTTTATTGGTTTTTTTTATTTCTGTTATCTAATTTGCGATTTGTGTGGATTTTTTTGAGAGTGTTCCCCGGAGTTGTCTTGTTTTGCTCTTTAGTTGTGAGGCAGGGGGAGCCATACAAGTTACCATGGACATGATTGGTGGGTTGAATGCAAATGCTGGATTGTTGTGCAAGTTTGATGTGTTTAATGGCAAATAAATTTTCTAGGATATTTTGTTTGTTAATTGGGCTATTTGTTATAAGTATATTACACACTTATGCTCCTAATGTAAAATCAGGACACTTTAATCTAAGCTTTGGACTTCAGTAGGTCCCATTCGGCTTGTGGAGGGTTTACTTGTAGTCTTTAGTGCAAATCCTTTTGATTCTAAGGGTATAATAATTCTCAAAAGACTATGACATTGGTGTCTATAACAAATCAATCATACTCAAAGGGATAAGGTCAAGTGCCTACAAATCAATTGTAAATGAAGAAATACCCCTTTAAAGACCACACCCATTTTCCCAAAATCCACTAGAAACTGGGGCAATAAAATTACATGTGCATTTGAATCATAAATGGACTCAATTATGAAAAATTCAATTGTACAAATGTGAAGGACACCTTTTTTGTTGTAATGTATCAAAATTTCAGCTAGATCTACCGTTGAGGTGAAATATTATAATAGGGGTTTCAAATATCTCAAAAAAAAGTTGGAGTGGTTGTGAATGAGTTTTCGTTCACAGGTGAATATGAAGTCACAAAAGTGAACCACCCATGAGGATCTCTAGGAGGTCCTCATGGGTGGTTCACGCGTGAATGATGTGAAGGTGTGAAGCCTCTCCCTCTCGCTCCTATTCGTGTTGCCGCTCCCGCACCTTAACTTGTTGCTCCTCGCCTCTAGCTCTTGCTCTCGCTTCTAGCCTCTCACTTTCGCTCCGAACCTCTCACTTTCGCTTCGAACCTCTCGCTCTCGCTTCCAGCCTCTTGCTCTCGCCCTTGCTTCCAGCTTCTTGCTCTCGCCTTCGCTTCCAGCCTCTTGCTCTCGCCCTCGCTTCCAGCCTCTTGCTCTCGCTCCTAACCTCTTGCTCTTGCTCCCAACCTCTAGCTCTTGCTCCACGCTGTCAAGTTACAAGCACTTGAAGGTTCAAGGATGCTCATTGCCTAAAAGATGAAAGAAATCTCTGATGCAAAGCTCAAATTCAGCTCAAATTCAATCTAAATGTTTATGCGTGAGCTTTCAAGGGATTAGGTAGGGCACATCTAATTCATTTGACATGTCTAATTTGGTTAAGAAAAATAGATAGCAAAATCACAAAATCACAATCCGCAAGCTGAAGGGTTCCAGATTAGGAGCGGATTATGGTGGAGCTAAAGGGACAATGGTGGAGCTAAGGGGACTTAGATTAGAATCAACGATGGTTGAAAGGGGTGGTCTGTAGTTCACTAAAGTGTGGATATTTGAATGGGTGAACAAGAGGACATGAATAGTGGCTTCTCTAAGCTGTTTACCAATTTCATTCACGTGAACAAAATTGGTGATGAACAACATATTTGAAACCCCCTAATGATTGAGTGAGCCGTACATGGAAAATCTCTAGTTTTTCATGCTTGTGTGGTTTTGAATGTTAATGCTTCATGCAAGCTTTGCTTGAGAAGAGCCTTACATTTCTAGAAAGTAGGGTTTCCCGCCTTTCCAACAAGACTAGTTTCACTCAAAATAGAGAAAAGTAGCAATCACAAGGTGTAGCTAAGTGGACAAAGAGGGTCAAAAATCCCATTTTCTTTACTACCCTAAAATGATTCTACAAGAAATTTGATAATTGTTACTAAAAATCCAATCAGTGAAAGCATTCAAGAATTGGCCTCAAATGTAGGATGATTTTAAAAATAAAATAAAAAGATAGTATCATTTCAATGGATTCTCAAATACTACAATTGTACTACTACTATATAGAGAAACAATACAAGCATATTCCTTAAGCAATTTGAATTTTTTTAAGACCGCACAATTGAAATGTGGCATTCTTGTTGGATATTTGATGTATTGTGTTGTTACTTTGATCCATCTTTGATCAAATATGAATACATATTTTGAGACCATGATGTATAAACACCATTACTAATCAACTCACATATCCAATTCTATTATTGTTTATTGGATTGAATGTAAAATTTGTGATCAAAAACATTCTTGAAGATCATTTTCCAAATTGTTGAGGAATTTTATAGTGTAAGCCAAAAACTACTCTCCCGAACCAGAATATGGTTCGGGGGTCTCTAAAGGGATACTCTTTGGAACCACAATGCATGTGAAGTTTAGAGTTTTTCAAAAGTAGGAAATAGGTCCCCATCAACTATACATGTACCAATGGTTGGATATGATGGGTCTATACAAATCACACACTTGACGTTGTCATTAGAATTATGAAACTTTTAATAATCTTTGTGGTGGTCCTGTTATTTGAGTTGTCTTTGTGTACAATGGGATGTCCTTGTCAATGTTGGGCATGTAATGAATGTTATTGCCCATAGTTTGGTTTGGAAGGGTGTGTTTTATGGGGATGTGATAAATATATGTTCATCCTATATGTGCAATAAGTTCCAGGCAGTTACTTTTATGGCTCTCATTTTGAACATAATGCCCTCCCTACGTGAGCTACAGGCACCCACAAACAAGCGTAACTTAACCAAAACTGCAATATAAAGTCACGGTTGTACTAGAGTCATCTTATGATGTGAAGATATTTGCGTTGGTTGTTGGATGCTTGATGCTGGTTCACTATGCTTATTACGAAGAATTTCATGCTTTGTGGCCTAGTGTTCACAAATTTAACCCTAAAACTCCCAAAGAGAAGCTTCAAAGGCACAATGTTAGGTCTCATGTTGCCCTTCTAATTTTCATAAGGTTAGCATGCATTGTTGACTTCTACAACTTTTAGAAATACTATTAAAATGGGTGGGCACTTGCCACATCACTGTAAAGCATTATAGAGCTATTGTAGAGAGGTAATTTGTAAAGCAGTGTAGAGTTACTATAGAGAGATAGTCACGATGGCCAACTCGACATTCAAGGTTAAGATCCTTATTCATTTTGGTACTAATATTGTGATAATACTTGATGGTTTTGTGAGGATATTGTGTCACTAAAAGGGTCTTGTTGCAATTGGATACTACCACTATCAACAAAGGCATGTTAAGACTTAGAATGAATTTACACTCCAAAGTGGGAAAGGTTGAGACTTAGAGTTAATATACTACAAGTGGAAAGGAAACATCTGTGTAGTTGTGATAAGCCCTTGTCCATGCTCTTCAAATCATATTTTCAATGGAAGTTGTGAGTATGGAATTCTACTTGAACATCATTAAATTATAGTACTTTTGCTTATAAGATCACCTTTTCTAACATTGTATCTTCTATTCTTTAACCAAATCCCTTAGTAACTGGTGGCTACATATTCTCAACGCCTAGTACATCATTCAATGAAAAATTGTAGGAACGTGTATTTTGGTTTGTATTTTGAAGTGAAGTATTATTTCAAATGTAGCATCCACGACTCTTGTAGATGAGATGGAGCTCAATGCTTACATTTCTTACAATATTTTAGTGTCACAAGTGTGTCAATATAATCTAACATTTTTAATATGATATTACATGAGAAACAAAAATGATGTTTGAAAATTGAGGCACAAAATTGTTGGTGACATCTTCAACCAAATAACACAAAACTATGATTGTAGTTAAAAAGAACACTCATGAAAAAATTGTATCAAAAAAACATTGTGAATCACTTGTATTTAAGTACATTACTGTACTATGTATCACTACAACTTACTGGGTTAAAATAACAAAAAAGTTAAGGAAGATGATTCAAGGAACTGTATTACAAAACATCAAAGATCCAATGATTGAATGCCTTGTTAGTTTCATTTACTTTTTGTTTAATGGTTGCAATATCATCAAGTTCTTACAATGTGATATTAAGAAGAACCAAATCAAAACAATGGAGGCTCATGGCATAAGTATAAAATTACATAGTTGCTGTGCACTTGACACACATAGTTGTTCCCTACTCTTTTTTTGCTTTGTTTTGTTCCTAATATGATTAAACATTCTCAACACATTCATAATTCTATTATATGACAAAAGAGTCATTATCTATCATATTGTAGAAGAATAAGATGCACAAAAATGTGCAATGCCACACAAATAAGGTAAGCATACCCAATTCCGACCACCTACCCAATGCCATTCACATGTCCCCTTCTAGGGACACCATAGATAACTTATTTTTTGTCACAAATAAGCTAGCTACAAAGTCCATAGATTTTACTTCTAAAATTACCACCAAGGGGACATATGAATGGCATTGAGTAGGTGGTCGGAATTGGGTATGCTTACCTTATAAACATTAAGACTAGAATAGAACTCAGTTTTGGTTTTGCATGCTTCGATAAGTCACGTCTCTTTCTATAATAAAAAACTAATAGCAAACAAGAGAGGACCACATGAAGATGCCAAAGAAGATGCTTAAAGTTTTGGTTGCTTTCTGCAGTAAAAAACTAAAGCAAACAAGCGAGGACCACAAAAATGAAGATGCCAAAGAAGATGCTTAAAGTTCTGGTTGTTGAAGAATACCAGAGTTTACTCGTGGCCGAGTCTCCATTAAAATAAAATAAATTCTTGAAAAACCCTTTCTACCATCCTACCTGCAACTGACGAAGGTTGTCTTTCTGACGAGTTGCCATATCACGGAGTTCAGACTCTATCACATGCAAAGGTTATATTGTCACAAGGTTCCAGAGCTCTATATTATCATGTGAATTACGGGCGCCCATGCATGATACGAAGGAGTTCCGAGGGTAGAAGCTCTGACCGGAACAACAATAAAGCTCTTATACTGGAACAAGAGCTGCATGGCATTAATCTGGTTGCCATTCTCTAGAAAAGAATCAAATGTCAACTATTAATAACCATTCTATGAACCAGGGAGTTCACCTTCCATTCCCTGAATACACGCATTCAGCCAACCAACGCCGTACTCATACACTTCACTCAGCGAGACCATTTCAATCTGAGCTCTGAATGAAGCACATTTGCACCTCAAAAAACACTCCATAATGGTGATTGCTGTCAAAACGTCCTACGCAAACAGAAGACCTTTTTTATAATTACAGTAATGCATCCAACGACCACTGTGAATAGGGACACCGAAAAAGTTTCAAGGTAATGGAAAAGCAATTGGCAGTAATGTAACGTGCAGCGGTTACGAGTTTCTTTCAATTGTGAACGCTGAACAACATCCACTCCCTTTCCATAGGATAAATCAGGAACAGAACGTGATCCTACATTCCAGTTCTCACAACTGCTCAAAATTCTCTGAAACTCTTCAGAACCTAAGCTTGGTAAAGAACCACCTGTTCTTGCCGGTCTTGAACCTCTCTTCCAAAACTGCTTTCGCCCCCTACCAAGAGCAAACCATCCATCATTCAATAAATCCTTCAGACAAGTTTCTAGATATTCTTTTTAGTTTGGATAACCGAATCTTCCTTTGTCTGGAAAGTAGAAACGTGCTAACTGAACTTCCCACAAGAAAGATAATAAAAAAATCAATACTGAAATTCCATAAAAAGAATGGCAAGTACGATAGTAGTGAATGAGGGCTGATCACCAAAAGCGGGAGTAGTAAATAATGAATACCTTTCTGGCTTCTACACGGCTGGCGGTGGCCTCCAATTTCTCAGCAGTCACGGTGGATTTCAAATCAACGTCCAAAGTATACCTGTCATGTGCAAATGCATATTGTTTCAAACACTAATGCTTCGCTTACGCATTTTCATTGCCTAAAGTCTTTAGGCACAAATGAAATGTCCAACTCTCTCCTAAATTCTCTCAACGGAAGAACGTAAACCTTACATCATCAACTATGTATTAAGTACAATACAGTCAACTATAAACGATGACGTCAAAGCACACGTCGCAGTAAATCCTTCACAGCCAATTAAACCTAAGAATGAGCAATATAAAAAAAAACTCGGAGAATATTTTACAGGCAGGCTTCCCGAGAAGCTACTATCAGATTGCACTCAACAATAAGTGAATTTTCGGTAAAAAATCCCGTTTTCTATAGGCCTCCCATGAACAAGACTAATATGGCACGCAAGGCTGGGATAATAAAGAGGCACACCCGTAGACTAGTCCATTTCACGACTGCGTACTAGTGCACTTAGGTTGAACATGTAAAAAATAACCATCGGATAATGTTTCACAGACATAGCTAACAAAGAACTCTTGAGAAACATTAGCTGCATAACCTCTCCACACAAGATACACTAAACCCGCGTCGTAAACGAGTACCTGGTGGGCATGATGTGGTTGTAGTTCACCACTTTCGTGAAAGCTTTCAGCCTGGAGCGCTTGGCGATGGTCTTCTGTGACGCCTTCTTGATCACCTGCATCACAGATATACAAACCAAGCTCTTATTCTCTCAAATCGAAACAGTATCAATATACTGTACATATTTTTGAGCTTGGATGCGGATTCCATTACTGAAATATTCCACTTAAAATCGCGAAGACTTAAACCTTGGTAAAAAAAACATACAGAGAACCTGAACGTTTCATTTAAAAAAGGGATTTCATAACTATAAACCCTAAACCCTAAAAAAGGTATCTGCACTTCGTCGTAACAAAATACAATAAAATTTCGTGTCCGACCTTGTGGAAAGAGCTCTCTGCGCAGACTCCAATTAACCTACGCTTGCTTCGTCCATAAATCGCAATGCTCCATGTAAGTGCAAAAGGGAAATCTTCGTGATATTACGTATAAGCGGCTGTTTCTTATGTAACCAAAAAATCAGTAAAAAGACACTGCGATGTAGATGAAAGCAGGGGTGTGAACCTTGCGGGGGTACTTGGCGATGCCGCAGACAATGGCGTGACCATAAGGGCGCTCCTTGGTGCCATCGTCGAAGTTCTTGACGATGACCGCCTTGCGGCCCGCGTAGCGTCCCTGCAAGAGCACCACCACCTTGTTGGCCTTGAGAAACTTCACCATGATGCCTGCTGCTGCGACAGACCGACGGGTACACGCCGGAGAGAGATGGCGAAAGAGAAAGATCGAGTACTTCCTCCGCTGTGATGAAGCTCCTGCGGCACCTCACCCCTAGCCCTAATTCTCCCACGGGAACGGGCGTTCTTACGTTCCCATTTTCCGAGAGCACAGTCAAGGGAACATGTGATACCAAATATGAACTTAATCCTTAACCCCTAAGCGTCTTGTTAAGAAAATTCAGCATACCTCCGACATGAAATCTTCAACAAATTTTGTGAGTTTTTGGAAAGTTGAACAAGTAATCACATAATTTAAACCAATCATTCTATACCTAACTATAAATCAAATGTTTTAAACTGATTTGATTTCAAATCCAAGTAGATTTGCAAAATCCTCACTGCTGAGAATTTCATGTTTTTCAATTTGGGCAACAATTCAAAAAATGGATTTTGGACTTTCATGTAATATTTTCTCAAACAAAAGATTTACCTAATGGTTGATTCTATGAGATTGTGTCTTGATATACTTGATGGGAAAAAAAAACTTCACAAATGGATAACAACTTCAAAAGATATGGTCACTCAAAGTAGCTAGATTCCACTAGCTCCTTACTTTAAAGCTATAAAAACCTTGCCCAAATCAAGAAAAAAAAAGTGACACATCACCAAACTTCTCACTTTTACAATACAAGACATGAGAGCACCCATCCCATCCGCTCTCTAAGCCGTTCCCTTTGTTTGCCCAATGACATTCTTCTCCTAATTGTTGAAAAAATAGAATATTTTTCATATTCCATGTAGAATCTAGAGCAAAGGAGGCGATTCAAGGAAGAACAAGCCGATTAGAAATTTTTCTTGGACTAACAACTCCATTTGGACTTGAGTGACAGACCAAAATTTGAGCTAAAAATGCCTCTTCTACATACTTTCACACCTCCAAGCACCCCCTTTGGCCATATTGGGCTCTTTGGTCCTTTAGGGGTTAATTAAGGGAATTGATATGTGCACACCGGGGTTGATACATGCACACCCCCTAGGGTAAAATTTTAGATTTCTACCATCAAAAAGTTGAATTTTAGAATTTTAGAATTTAGATTTGGACTAAGAGACCATGATTTAGTTTAGAGTCATAAAAAATATTGCAATTGAACAACACCCAATGAAAAAACTTATCTTTTTTACAAACAAAAGTAAAAGTAACACTTTTTCCCCTAGCTAAGCTTTTTCATTGGGCGTTGTTCAATTGCAACCTTTTTTATGGTTCTAAACAAAATCATGGTTTCTGAGTCCAATCTAAATTCAAAATTCTCAAACTCAGCTTTATGATGGTAGAAATGTAAAATTTACCCTAGGGGTGTGCAAATATCAACCTCCGGTGTGCATATATCAATTCCCTTAATCTTTGGTACAATACTTGGGAAAGTTGGAAAACTATACTACATTTTTTTCACGATTTCAGAATGCTGCTATTCTTGTGTTTAAATATTACTAGTATAAGAAAAAACAGCCATCAGAAACATATATACAAAACCATTATTTTGGGAAAATTTGAAAGATACTTGTGAATTTTGCCGCATTCTGAAAAATATCATTCAAAATTTGAAAATTGCAAAAAAAATCTTATAAAGGTTCTATAAAGCACTTAAGCTTAGATTGCAATGGTACATTGAGTTGCACTCATGATCAAAGCAATGCTTTCATGTCTAATTTTGCAAACACTTTGTTCCTTGAAGACAAATATTTATTTTGTGAAAATGAATATGCAATTAAACTAATTTGTATATATGAGTTTTAGATAACAAATATAACAAAAATGGGAAAACAACTCAATAGTGAAATACACAAATAGAGGGAGAGATGAATTCAAATCATGTATTTGTAACTGTTAGGATGGTTTTATACTTTTTATATACTTTTTGCCAGACACAATACAGCTGCACCACGGTATTGTGTAACCCATACAAGGGTGCATTTGCAATTTCGAGAATTGCAAGATCATTTTTCAATACGCGGAAAATATAGGGGTACTTTTCAAATGTTCCATATAATTCATTAATGAGTTCATTGTTTTAAATCAAATAAGCTTAATTTAAGAACACACATTTTAAGCAATAATCATGCGGCATATGTTAATTGCAAGGTTTGTACCTCGTTGTGTGTAGTTTTCTACGATAATGATTATATTGTCAATTAGCATATTGTATGCCAAACTTTTGTTGTTTGGTTGTTATCACCTTTTAGCTTTTATTTGTAACCAATTTGAAATCTTATACATTAGTCTAATTTTGTTCAAAATTGATATGAAGTTTAATATTATTGAATCTTCTGTACAATGAAACTTTGTTATCCTAACACCTTTGAAAATGTACATTTAGAATTGGCTCAACATCTAATTGAACTTTGATTCCAACAAATGGATAGAAACCAAAATATATTATAACTACTCCCTCTGTTTCTGAAAGAAACCCGGATTCATGATTTTTTTTGTGTTTCAGAAAAAAACCCGTGTTTGTCTCTTGAGTTGATTTTTTATATTTATAAATCCTACGCTTATCCCTAAAATAAAATTAACTACTTGGCTTGTTAGGTGATACTTTTTGGGCTTTTTATGCTCATTGATTGCTAATGTTAGCATTACAAAATTGATTTAATGATTTTTGTTTGCAAATTTTGCTTATCATTAAGTTAGAATCATCATTAATATCAACATAAAGATTTGGTTTTTTTATAGATGGGACTACTTGGGCAATTAGGCTAACTTGTTTTTTACTTACAATTGCATTGACACACTTCATATCAACCATTTTCTAACCATTTATGGCAATAACAAAACATTTGAAATTTCAAAACTATGGTACTAATTTTCTCTCCTTTTAAAAAACCTTAATTCTAGAAAAAACTAAAATTAGGTTTGAAATGGTTTAAGCATAATATCCAATAACTTCCAATTACAATTTGTTGTTAATATTCCTTAATTCCTCACAAATTCTCAAATACGGGTTTCTTTTAGAAACAGAGGGAGTATCAATATATTTATGTCTATATCACAAGAGAGAAGGTTAATTATGTGTAATGAAGATTTAGCAATGCAAATTGATGCAATTTTAAATGATAATGTTCATTTTGATTAATACAATATGTTTCTAGATTTTCTAAAGATAGTTCTTAACCCCTTAAGGACCACGCAACCATATTTTGGTCACTGGGAGTGGTTTTTGGCCTATAGGTTGAAATCGCTTAATAATTTGGAATTTGGTCTTGAAGTATGCATGTGATCACAAGAATTTTGCATTCATCTAAAAAAACAACAATGCAATTGGGTATGTTAGTTGACAAATAATGGTGTTTATACGGCATGGCTTCAAAATAGTTATCCATTTTTTGTCAAAGATGGATCCAAGCAACAACAAAATACATCAAGTATGCAAGAAGAATGTCAAATTTCAATTGCACATTTCTAAAAAATTTCAAATTGCTTAAGAAATACGCTTGTATTGTTTTCATATACGATAGTAGTATAATTTTAGTATTTGAAAATCTATTGAAATGTTGTTGTCATTTTGGCTTTAAAATTTGTCATCCTACATTTAAGGCCTATTCTTGAATGTTTTCACCAATTGGATTTTCTAGAATAATTATCAAATTTATTGTAGAACCATTTTAGGGTAGCAAAGAAAGTGGGTTTTTTTACCCTTTTTGTGCACTTAGCTACACCTTGTGATTGCTGTTTTTGTCTATTTTGTGTGAAACTAGTCTTGTTGGAAAGGTGGGAAACCCTGCTTTCTAGAAATGTAAGGCTCTTCTTAATCAAAACTTGCATGAAAGGTTAACATTCAAAACTAAACAAGAATGAAACACAAGAGATTTTCCGCGTACGGCTCACTCAATCATTATAATATTTCACCTCCAACGGTAGATCTAGCTAAAATTTTGGTGCTCTACAATAAACAAGGTGTACTTCCCATTTGTATGGTTGGATTCTTGAAAATGGGTCCATATTAGAGTCAATTCCAAATCTAAGCTTACAGCCCTTGTTTCAGTGGATCCTATGAAAATGGGTGTGGTCGTTAAAGGGTTAAATATGGTTCATCAAGAGATTCAAAATTTTAATAATCTTTTCAATAAAGATGTGCATGGTTTGGCACAACTTTTGTTTGATAAAACAAATTTTGTTGTGGAACTAGAACTTAATGTCATTAGACAACGAGCTTGCAATTCAAGTTCTTATATCCTTAGCTACAATAAGTGAGGGTAAGTGAAACAATATGATTAGGTTCTTGAGTGTAAGATATCAAGCTATTTTATCACTTGGTAAGTAGTAGGAATTTCTTGATAAAACTTTCATGTTACAAGGGTGTGTTGACCTAACTTTGAAAATCCCTTGCAAAACACAATTGATACCTAACAAACAAAGATTTTTTGAAATAATATATTGCAAAGATTTTTTAATACAAGTAGCATGGACCAAATTATTTTGGTATTGGACATTCCATCAAGTAAATAATAAATTTTATTATCATTAAACAATTTTTGTTAATTTTTATGTATTTCTTTATTTGCTACAAATAAACCTCGTTCTATAAAAGGAAATTCACATAAACAAAAACCTCTAATTTTGGTGCCTTGGATTATAATCAAATAGGTAAATAAGTAAATAGTTAAATAGAACACAAACTACTTTTCCATCTTTATATATTTGTTTTTAAATTGTTTTATTTTTGCTTTTAACTAGATACAATAAATCATTAAAGGGCGCAAAGTCATCTACTAAGAAGATTTAACCTCAAATAGTCCTACTTACCATATATGAGTTGCTTAGTTGATACTAAAATTCATGCAAAAACAAGCTTTTATTTTATATCCAAACAATAGATAAAAATTATTTGTTTATAAATTTTGACAAATCTCAAACTTTATCACCTCAAAAGATTAGTATAACTTATAAAAAAACTAAATTAGACCAAAACAATATCTTCTCATTCAAACTCCTAGTTTAAATATCTTGATTTTGCTTGAAATCTGTTCAAGAATAGATTTTTTTTTTTTTTCTGATACTAATTTAAAGGATTTTGGAAAAGTCTTTAACAATTACAATTGCAAATGCTAAATATTACAAATTTAGTTTAGTTTAGTTTTTTTTGTTCATTTTTGAGAATCTGTGAAACTTAAACAGTTGAGGTCCAATTTTATGTGGATTATTTTTGGCTAAATATTACAGTAAAAATTGTTCAAATTAATTTGATAGTTTTTGAAAAACCAAAAAAAAATCTTTAAAATTAACACTGCAGAAAATCACTATTTGAAACTTCATTTTCAATTAATTTTAATAAGAAATAGAAAAATGCAAAAAACTTGATGAAACAGAAATATAATAAAATGATTTGTTCTTTTATAGATATTAATAGATATTAAAATTTGGTTAAATCAATCACATAGAAGGTTGACTAAACACCAATAATAATAATATTTATAATAATAACAAAAATAATAGTAATAATAATAACACATTAAGTGTCAATATCATATTTTCCAAACTAAAGTTTTCAAAAATCTTATTTTCTTGGTTTTCAACTTTTGAAGTTATTTGTTTATTATTGTAAACTTATTGGAGCATGACCAATTAAAGTAGTTTTCTAGAAGTTTGTAATGATTGCTACCAACTTCTTCATTCAATAGCAAAAGAACTAACCCCTAAATGCCCACAACACCAAAATGTGGTGTTTTTAACACCGGAATTTAGCACCATGGGCATTTAGGGGTTAATCAAGGTTTTTTATTTTGCAAAGTATAAGTCTAAATCTTGTTAATTTTAGATGATTTATCTATTTTCAAATTTTTACAAACATATCTTGTGACTACAATTTCCACATCTTTGCTCAAATTGAACTTATCTTGTATAACAAAGTAGTCAATTTTAGGATGGTTTTAACCAAAATTTTGAGAGATTATACATTTTCCTTGACAACCAAAAAATTATCCCTTTACTAACAACTTACAATTTGGCCAAAATATGATTGTGGATGTACTTTACATATACTTTTGCTCTTAACAACTTTGTAAACTTCAACAACTAGTTAATATTTTTGAATAAAAACACAAAGATGCTAAAAACCTATTATTGATTTCATTCTTGGAGTTTAACAAATCCATAATCTTTGTAAAAACTTGACATTCTCTCAAAATGTAAACAATTTTCCAGCCTTTTTCATTCACTAAAGGATGAATGATTAAAGGACCAAGGCTAAAATTCTAAACTGCAAGAAAATGCTACAATATTAAACCACAAAGTATGTATTTTTCCATTTAATCCTTAACCCCTACAAGACCAAGTGGCTGTTTAATAGCCACTTGAGAACTTGGGTAGGGTCATATGGAGTCAAATTTTATTTGATTTTCTCAAAACTGTTACACAAGGTGCAAATAAGTATTCCCTAGTAGGAAATGTAGTTTTTTCCCTAATCGGATGCCTAGTTCAAGAGTTATGTTACCCAAAAGAAATTGGGCAGCTTGGGCAATTTGGGCATCTTTGGAGAATCTTATGCTAAGACTTTCATCAATTTTTGAAATTTGGCAAGTATGTTACTAAAAAAACATGGTGTATAATTGTCAAAAAAAAAAGTAAATTGAGCTCTCACATCACATTTTGAAGGGAGTCAAACTTTGTCAACTATGTTCCGGCAATTTCAAGAAAAAAAAAATCCTCTAACTTCAAGCCATGTTAACTTTCAATCTATAAGTCCAAAGATCTTGAATTTTTTTTCATATGTTCCAAAAGTTTATCTCTAATTTTCACCATTCAAATTTCAAATAAAAAACTTTCTCATTGCACAAGAAATCATGAAAGAATGACTAATGTATTGCCAATTTGCTTAACCTCTTTGCATTGGAGGATGATTTTGCATAAGCTAGATTGTATTTTTACATCTGAATTTTTTTTGAGAGTGAACCTAACATCATATACTTATGAATGGTCAAAAAGCTCAAATTTGTGTAAAATAAAAAATTTACTCTAGGAAGGGTCAAAGTTTGCTGACCTTGTTTTGCAAGAATAAAAATAGTAGTTTTTCTCACTTCAAACATTATAGTCTTACAATCCACATGGTCAAATGGGCTGAATTTTTTTGTACATATTATTTTATTTGCTTTGCACACTTTTATACGGTTGAAATTGAGAAAAAAGGTTTTTAATTTCAATTCTAGGCAATGCACTAAAAGTTGGCAGTTTCTGAGACTTTTCTCAAAAAACACCCTTGGTCCTTTAGGGGTCAAGCGCCAGGCACATAATTGTGGCTTGCCCCATTGTAACTTCTATAGTGTTTTCTATAGTGATTCTGACTATATCTACTAGTAATATTGTTAATAAAAGTTGCAAAAGTCAATAGTGCATGGTGCTTTCATGAAAATTGCAAGAAGGGCAACTTGGGACCTAACATCATGTTTTTGAATCTTCTCACAACTTGGGTTATTTAAAAATATGAGTGCATCTAATGAGGTAGTTTTTTGCCTACCATGATGGACCATGTGTTTATGATCACTTTTGCAAAAAAATCAAATGAAAAATGGTTTTTTTCTTTCATATAGATCGTTTTTTCATAGCAAGAGGACATTCTTTGTCCTTCTCGGCATTTGAGGGTTAACCCTTGAGCTCTCTAGGGGCGGTAATATTGCCCCTCACAATTTTCAATAGCTCTTTATTCAGCTGGATTTAGTTGTACCATGTTTAAGAGAGTACCACTTGTACCAGCTGTGCCTGGTGTTAGGGGATGGAGTGGTTTGCCAAGGTTGCTAGTAGGCAAGCTTGTGAGCATGAGCATGTGAACTTGTGAGCCTATGAGCAGGAAACCTTTTAAGTAAATTTTGGAGTAAAATACCTATGACCGTGGAACTTTTGTACAAATTTGAAATAATAAGTAGGTCATATTGTAAGGGAACTTGTGGAATGTATGAAACAAATTGAACATCTTAATCAAATTTTTCAAATTTGTTGTAGACTTATATAAAGCATATAATAATTAATTAAACTAACAAATGCAAAAGAAATATGTAGCCATAAAACACAAAAATGTATAGATAATAAAAAAATCACACACGGACCACTTTATGAATTATAGTCTCACATGTCTAAGTCTTAGTGGACTTATTGGATGAGTCATCAGTACTAGGTATGTCTAAAAACTATTCTATGTCAAAAGTCATTCCACCAATGAATTCAAAGATGGCTGTTCAAAGTATAATTATTATAACAACATCTAGGTTTAAAGAATCATAAGCTTCTGTTCAAAGTATAAGTATTACATCAACATTTAGGTTTAAAGAATCATAAGCTTCAAACACTGAGGCCATTTGTTGTGCATACAAACATAGTGAAAAATTCTTATCTAGGCTAATTCAAAAGTCCTTAATAGTGTTAGTTAGAGAATTTGTCATTGTCATCAATCCACAATTACTATTTAAATACATTCAATATATTAAAGTCAATTCAAACATAAGGTAATACACTAAATTTTAATAGAATGATGAAAGATGAAGACTTACTTATCACATTAGAATTTTGTGCAAATGTTTGAGATAATACATGGATATCATTTGGATCTTCTATAGTCACTATTGAAGATGGTTCCTCCTTATCTACTATGGTTGACAAGGTCTGCATCATGGATCTTAATACTACAACAAAAACATCTTCATTTTCCTCTAATTCCAAAATATGATGGTCTATACTACAACAAGCTATAACCGCTGCACTTGTAAAAAAAATAGAAACCATTAAGCAATAATAAGTTGAAAACAAAAAGCAAGATATAAAAAATATAACAATACAACTAGTGATCCTACTAGATTGAGGTTGTGCAATCCAAAATAACATCACTTTCAAGCAATATGGCTTCAATGAGAAGCTGAATGAACCTTAGATCTTTCACCCATGGTCCTTCGAGCCATGGTCTAATGTCATGCATGGCTAAATTGTTTATCCATGTGAAGTTCATGAAATTGTAATCTCATGCAATGTCTAAGTCTACTTTCTCCATTGTCTCTTTGTTTTTGAAAGAGAAATTGCATTTTTGTACCCCGTTCAGATCCTTCACCAAGAGGATAAATCCAAGTTTTTGTGTCCAAAAAACCAGCCATGCAACTAACAAATTAATATACACAAAAAAACAAAATAAAAACAACAAATCTAAGAAGGAAAAATCTAAAAGACTCATGTTGCAAGAGGTATCAAAAGATAAAGTCAAATGTAGTCAACTTGTGCTCATCTACTCTTTCATTATCAACATACAATAAGCTTTGCAAAGCCTTGTTATACTAACCTTAGAATCAGCAAAATACGAATAAACAACAACAATTGTGCCATAGTCTTGCAAATGCTTCTTAGTAAATGACACACCTACAAAACTATTTGCAGTAGCTTCAATAGGTAGTTGTGAATCCAAAACAAAAGAGTTCAATGATGAAGTAAAAGAATCATATATCTAAAATACGACAAACACTTCAGATCATGTAATACTAATTATCATAAAACAAAACAACAAGGGATTGTAATCTAGCCTAACACCGTATCCTAAATCACATACATTTGAGCAAGTACATGACATTATAATTGTTTAGAAGTAGCAAGACAATATGGCTCTATGCTCTATTGCTATTAAAAACATGACAACAGTCCAAAGTACACTTTCTTTTTAATCCTTGAAGGACTCTACTTAAAAAAAGATTGAATTACGTGAGGAAAAGTGTGATAAAACAAAGACATTTGTGTTTCTAAAAAGTGACAAAAACTATAGACGTTGCAGAGTGCTTCTAGTGGTCTAAATCAACCATCTACCAATGAAATCAAATATTATAAAATCAAGCCTAGAGGGTGGCTGGATGCAATCCACAGAGCTCATGCATTGATACCTAGGCTCCCGAAGGTGCGCCTAGTGACCCCCAATTTTCAACCATCAAATTTCAGAAAAGAAGATGATATAAAGCATTCATTTGTGAAATTTGAGGATGGTTAGGCATACCCCCAGGAGCTTATTTGAGGACAACTAAGCTCTTGGAAATGTGCCTAGCCACTCCCAAGTTTTCAACCATAAAAAAATAAAAAATAGAGGACATATATTTGTGCACTTAAGGGGCGGTTGGGCACACCTCCAAGAGCTCATTCTTGGAAGATTGAGGTCTTGTGGGCGTGCCCAACCGCCCCTAATTTGCACAAATTCATGAGAAAATATAATATAATTCATGAATTTTTGCAAAATGGTTGCAGTTGGGCACACCCATGGGAGCACATTCGTGGACAAAGGTGTTCCTAGGGGTGTACCTAACTGCAACCATTTTGCAAAAATTCATGAAAAAATATAAAAAGTCTTGAACTTCTGCAAAATGTTTGCAGCTAGGCACACCCCTAGGAGCACCTTTGTCCACAAATGTGATCCCATGGGTGTGCCCAATTGCAAACATGTTGCAAAAGTTCAAGACTTTTTATATTTTTTCATGAATTTTTGCAAAATGGTTGCAGTTAGGTACACCCCTAGGAGCACCATTGTCCACAAAGGTGCTCCCAGGGGTGTGCCCAGCTGCGTACATTTTGCAAAAGTTCATGAATTTAATTATTTTCATGAATTTTTGCAAAATGGTTGCAGTTAAGTACACTCGTAGGAGCACCTTTGTTCACAAATGTGCTTCCAAGGGTGTGCCCAATTGCAACCATTTTGCAAAAATTCATGAATTACAATGTATTTTTTCATGTGCTCCCATGGGTGTGTCCAATTGCAACCATTCTGCAAAATATCGTGAATTATATTGTATTTTTTCATGAAGTTTTGCAAAATGGTGGCAGTTGGGCACACCCATGGGAGCACATTCTTCCAAGAAGGTGCTTCTAGGGGTGTGCCCAAATGCAACCAATTTGCAAGAATTCATGAGTTCTTTTTATTTTTTTATGAATTTGTCCAAAATGGTTGCAGTGAGGCACACCCCTAGGAGCACCTTCGTCCCCGAATGTGCTCCCAAGGGTGTGCCCAATTGCATCCATTTTGCAAAAATTCTTGAATTTCATTATAATTTTTCATGAATTTTTACAAATTGGTTGTAGTTGGGCACACCCCTAGGAGCACCAGCTTGGAAGAGTGTGCTCCTATGGGTGTGCCTAACTACAACCATTTTGCAAAAAATTCATGACTTTTATTATGTTCTGTCACAATTTCTGCAAAATGGTTGTTGTTAGGCACACCCCTAGGAGCACCTTTGTCCATGAATGTGCTCCCAAGGGTGTGCCCAATTGCAACCATTTTCCAAAAAGTCATGAATTATATTAATTTTTTTCATGAATTTTTGCAAAATGGTTGCAGTTGGGCACACCCCTAGGAGCACCTTCTTGGAAGAATGTGCTCCCATGAGTGTGCCCAATTGCCACCATTTTGCAAAAATTCATGAAAAAATACAATATAATTTATTAATTTTTGCAAAATGGTTGCAATTGGGCACACCCTTGTAAGCACATTCATGGACAAAGGTGCTCCTAGGGGTGTGCCCAACTGCAACCATTTTGCAGAAATTGTGACAAAACACAATAAAAGTCATGAATTTTTTGCAAAATGGTTGCAGTTAGGCACACCCCTAGGAGCACCTTTGGCCACAAATGTGCTCCCAAGGGTGTGCCCAATTGCAACTGTTTTCCAAAATTTCATGAATTCTATTATGTTTTTTCATGAATTTTTGCAAAATGGTTGTGGTTGAGTACACCCCTAGGGGGTGGTCATGCACACCCATAGGCGCACATTTTGGGACAAAGGTGCTCCTAGGGGAATGCCCAACCGCCTCCAATTTTGCAACCATAAACCAATAAATAATATAAGATATATATTTGTGCATTTTGGAGATGGTTGGGGACACCCTTAGGAGCTCATTCTTGGACTACTAATTAGCTCCTAGGGCTGTGCCAAGCCACCCCCAAGTTTTCCACCATCAAAAAAATAATGATAAATGGAGGTTATTTGTGCACTTTGGAGAGGGCTGGGCATACCTCAAGAGGTCATTATTCCAAGAATGAGATCTTGGGGTGTGTCTAATCGCCCCAATTTTTTCAACCACAACAATTAATGAAGATAAAGGGCATTTTTTTGTGCACTTTGGAGATGGTTGGCACACCCCTAGGTGCTTAGATTTAGACAACTAAGCTTCTAGAGGTGCACCTGGCCATTTTTGCAACTTAAGTAGCAAATGAAGTACATCACAAAAGGCATTCATTTTAGCAATTTTGGAGGTGGTCAATCACACATTAAAGAAATTTGAAGGTGGCCAAACATATCTCTAGGAGCTTAGTCAGGGACGTTTAGGTTCTTGGTGGTTTGCTGAGGCACCTCCATTTCACTATTTAGTAATCACTAAATTTGAACATAGCCAAGTTCTAGCTATTCAACCCTTGCATGCAAAAAAGTCATGGTCATTTTCTAACATAATTTTTTCAGTGTTTTAACAAGTTAAGTGTATTGCTAGTGGTGAATATGAATAACTCACAAGTCAATCATTATTACAGTTGTTTTGAGGATATACTAGAAATGATTGCATTTCACTTGACTATGTTCACATTGGCAAGCTTTTTCTTTTTTTGGATAGGTTGAACTTCATTCTCTTGTTTAGTGTTTAGCCTTGAATGCCCAATGCACTAAATTTTGGTGTCCAAAATATTTCAAGAAGTTTGAAACTTTGTGGAAGGCACAAATTTGAATATTATAAGGTGAGTTTTTGGGAGAGATTTTAAGCTAAATTTAGCTTCAACATTCAATTTTATCTTCCTCAATCTCTTCTTGTTGAAAAAACAAAAGTTTCTAACTACCCTCTTCATGTGTGATTTTGTTTTGTTGAGTCTTTAGGTTATGTAGAAGAAGATAGGATCTCTAAAACTAATGAACAGATACAATCGGTTCCAATTATCAAGTTTATGGAACAAGATATGAAGTTCTAGAATCTATATTATAGTTTTAGAGTGTATATTCTCCTTCTCAGTTTGATTTTAATGTCTATTTTGAAACCCAATTGGCCATCAAGTGGTTCAAGTATTGACATGCTTTATGTACATTTCACAAAGTCTCCTAGTCTACCAAGAAGGAATGTAATTTTACATGTACTCTCTTTTAGTGTGGCATAATTCAATGAACAATTTTTTGTAAAAGCTTTCTCCCCTTTGGTACGAGTTGAAATTTTCTATATATTGATATTCAAAACCCTCTTCTTCCTCACTGTAGATTTCATATGAAAAATTAGAACAAGTGTTGGAGTGACATTGCTTTTGTACAAATATTGTATGTCAATAATTATCTAAAAGGAAAAATTCATAAATACCCTTGAAGTTTGCAATATTTTCATAGATACCCCTTCTTTTACATAAACATCACAAATACCCTTGGAACAAAAAATTTAGGTGTTTGATTTGTTATGCATGCCACTTCCCTTCTTCCTTTGTGCGCAGACTACTTTTTCCTTGTTATGCATGCTTACAAAGGAAGGAGGGAAGTGGCATGCACAACAAAAAAAAATGCCTAATGTTTTTGATCCAAGGGTATTTGTGGTATTTCTAGAAAAGCAGGGGTATCTATGAAAGTATTGCAAACTTTAGGGGTATCAATGAAATTATCCCTTATCTAAATAGTCACATTTTGTATTTTACCACAGTAATAAGGATGCTTCTAGTTTAGCTTAGAATGAGCCTAAAGAGGAAGGCCTTCTTTTTTACATGTGTTTGTAAATTATATTATCTCATTTTCTTATATTTCAATTATTCAGTGATCCATCTTTTGAATGGTTGTACATGAAGCTCATAACTCACTTTGTAACTTTGAAATTATTCTTTATACAATATTATCACCAAATTGACTTTTAATAAAATATTTCACATTTCCACGGTTGTAGGTATAGAAACTTGTCCATGGTCATAGGTCTTCAAAATTTCTATAAATATAAAATTTTGTTTGAATTTTACTAATTTTTTTAAGAAATATGAAGTTAATTTACGATTTTTGAAAGTTTTAAAGTTCAAGGCTTACAAGCCCATGGTATTCACGCTCAAGGCTCACAAGCTTGCTGCTCGAGCCTTGCACACTAACGTCGTTGGTGGTTTTGCTAGGTTATGATGGCGGTTTGTTTGTGGGGATGGGTGGGTAATTTTGAAAAGTGGCTTTTGGAACACTTTGTGGCCAAGGGAGGTATGTGGGTTTAGTCTAAACCCGATGGGTTTGTTTTTCACTTATATGTTTCCCTTAGCCATTTTAGGAGTGTAGATGTGGGTCAAAAAATTTGAAAATTGGAGGGTACACCCATACCCCTCCCAGAACCACGGCTAAAAATTTCAGAGCCTAATTCCCACTAGAAATGACTCAATTAGACCCAAAACCGTATTACATGTCAAAAAATTGGCCTTAGAAGCAAATTTTCAACACCCTTTTACCGTTTTAATAATGTAAACCCCACGGTCAAACTTCCCCAAATTCTCAAAAAGTAACCAACCTCAAGTAAAGCACCCCTTTCAAGGGTCCATGCCCGTGGATCCCATTTTCACACATGCCACATGGTTTTTAGTGACACAAGGTCAACCGACCCAACAAAACAAGGATCATGAGCTGGGCGCTCAGGGGTTAAACTTTCTAAGTTCACAAGAGTTAATATGTTGCACTAGGATGACTCATAACAACAATATTCGGGGATAAATGGATTTTGGGCATGTACCTATAGCTAAACTGTTTTGTATGATTTTTTGAAACTTTTACTAAAGGTGAGGAATTCCAAGACCTATGCGGGCATCTAATTTTTTCTTCATTTTGACATTTGACAAAGAAGTTATGCAAGAATTTTTGCAACTCGGGGAGGGAGGGCAATCTGAGCAGCCTCAAAACTTGTTTAATCCAATGCCCGAGGGGGTAAGGGCAAAACATAAATGCATTTAAAAAAAACTCTTGTAACTTTAATGAAGTTTGTTTCAAAAGAGAAAATAAGAATCATGATGTTTAGCAATTATCCACATGGTCAAATATCCAAAAAGAGCTTTGTACTCTTATTTAATGAATTTAGAAGCATTTACCATTTAATATTCACCAAAATTACAAATTTTACTCATAGATTTCAAAATTTGGTTTGATTGGTTAAAAATAGACATTCTATCCTAAACTTAAAAAATGCTATCTTTTGAAAGGAAGGAACATCATTAATTTCCCGAAATAGTAAATTCTACAACACTAGCAAATATTGAAGTGTTTGGTTTTGAAAAATTCTCCTTGGAGGAGTTTAACTTGGATTGACATGATTCAAGTTAAGTTGAAAAGTAGACTTGATTTTCTATTACAATTTTTTTTTTCTTGGGCAGCCTGCAAAAAACGAGCAGCGACTAGAAAATGGTCGCTTGAGCGCTTAGGGGTTAAAAGTTGTATTTTTTTAAAATAAAAATCTAAAATTGGTTCTATAGATTTTTTTATAAGTGGGAAGCTTTGAATTAATCACTTTCAATCAATGAGATGAAAGTTATGAGATGTTTTAGTTTGTAGGCAATTACGGATCCTCTACACTAAAATAAACTTTGAAGTCCTTTATTTTCCACAATTTTCAATATTTTGGAAAAATATCTAAACCCAAGGAATTAAATTGTTTATTACAACGTTATGACCGTTGGGATTTGCATGTTTTGCTTCCACAATTAAATTCCTAACAATGTATTGATTTGACTCATTCTCTACTTCTTTTTATTTACTATTTTTTCCCATGTGTTGTATAGTTCCAATTGATTTGAAAATTCTCCCACACGTACCTAACTTGGTCTGCTACATGAAAAAAATGGGGATGCTAAAGTGTGAGTAGGAATTCATGAGCCGTGAGCCACGAGCAAAATTATTTTGTCAAAATATTAAATTTCACTTATAAATGTGTACATAAGACCTTACAATTGCACATTATAAACATTCATCTCTTGAAAAATTGTTGTTTTTTAAAAAAAATTATTAATTTTGAGCTCAAAATTGATTCCCACTCACAAAATCTTGGCTCACCGCTCATAGGCTCACCGTTTTATGCTCACAAAATAGCTTACCTCTAGTTGGATTTGCAAAACAAACTTTATTTCCTACTTTTCTACTCATTCCCCAAAGTGGCAATTTTTAGTGACTTTCACAAAAAAAATGGCTTGGGCCTTTAGGGGTTAATAGAAGATAATCTTTCTCACCTGATTAGAATTTCTTAAGTTTCTTAATTTTATTGATCATCATTTGTGTAGTATCAATTTCTAATATTTATTGTAAATACAAATAGTGCCTACATGTCTTACTCAATAAATAAAAAGTTTTAGAAACAAGATCACATTTTAAACTTATAGCAACAAACTCAATGTAAAATTCACCTGAATTCAATACACAATCAATTTAGAAGGATGTGTTTTTGATTATAAATCTATCAAAAATGTTGCTAGTTGTGATATTTGTGGTTTACAAGTTACTGTGTAACAACTTAAACAAATAACTCACTATATTTCATCTTACTAAAAAAAATTAGAGTGTACTTTTATTGAAAGTTTGGACATTTTTTTTGAGCGGTTGGTTTTAAAATTAAAATAGTTTTCAGAAATCTCTTTTGTAGAAACATTGTTAATATGGTTTATAACATCATATTCATTAAATTGGGAAAACCAAATTTGCAAGTTGTACCCGGTTTAAGTTGGTAACCTTAAACCCAAAATGTTACAAAATTCCCAATGTAATAAATATGGTGTTTTATGCATTTGGGCATGATTGCATAGAAAGGTATGACAATGAAGAGAGCAACAACTTTGAATTTTTGGGGGTAATAAGCTCAATTTTTTAACACTAAGAATGCAAGAAGCACAAGCCCTACAATTGATTCCAAGTGTACCTTATCCCATTTTGATTTGAGGTGCTCATATTTGACATATCTAAAAAATATATATGTCAAAACTTGCAAGTTTATAATCTCTCAAACCACAAGAAAATTGATGTTGAAAATTTCAAGGTGGCTGATGATCATAGATGAGTCCATGATTTATGATTACATTCCAGAAAACTTCAATCATTATCCATGTCCCAATTCTAGCAAGTGCCCCTTTGTTAATCAATTCACATCATGAACACACACACCCTTTAAGGGATCAAAATAGTAAGAGGAGTTCAATTTTATTAACAAGCCTTTAGTAGTACTTTCCTCATAAGCACAAGAGCATGTGGAATTTGATGAAGAACATAGATTATCATACTTCCTACTCCCCTCCTTAGAATTCAACATTTTCACTACAATGATTTTTTCCATTAGTAAGGGTTCCATAAATTAGTGTCACCTATAATTTGTTTCTTTGTTTCTTTTGGGTGAAAAAGTGTAAAATATGATAAATTTTAGAATATTAGCACTAATGTTTAAAAAATAGTATGGCTTTTACAAATTTCAAAAGCCACGCTATTTTAATTCTCGCATTCACTAATTGGACACATCACTTATTAGTTGACGCCAATTTCAAAGGATTTTCCATTTTGCAAGAAACACTCCGTTTTCTATTTATTGTTTATTTATTTGCTTCTCGAGTTTAACAAGTTCTATGTAATTTTTCAAAGGCGCTTTCCAATGTGAGGGATGATTGTACGAGATAATTTAGTGTGATGATGAACAAACACGTCCGACCGCTGGGTTCTCCTTGACTTGTGCAGGCGTCATCATACAGCCAGTCTGACGCCTAATCAGACTGCATAGCAATCCTTCAGTCCCGAGCGACGACGACGACGAACGGCAAACTTTGACGACGATTGACCAAGATCGACGAAGAACGACGACGCGAGGCGACAAGAGAGGTCACAAGTCCCTGGAACCGCACTTTCAGCCCGGCAACGAGAGGACGACAACATGGCTCAGTCGAGAAAAATCACGACGGAGACACTCCGTCCGTCGGACGGTCGAGCCCCGCGCGCCTCTTCCCTGGATGTCGTCTCTGTTGCCCGTCTCTCTCACACTGCTTCATCACCATTTTGCTTGCCAGTCTTCTCTTCTCTCGCCGCGCCCGCTCGCTCGCTCACTCGCTCGCAACCAACCAACTACGCGCTCCCACGATCTCTCTTCCCAATCTCGCAGGCCTCTTTGGCATTCTCTGTACGTGTTTCTCGTTCCCTGCATCCCGTCTTTCGTTGCTTAATTTGGCACTCGGTACATCATGTTTGGAATCTCTCTCACGTTCTGCCATTGCTGTCAGACTCTCTCCTCCCTTTGCGGTTTGCAATTTTTCTCCGGCGTTGTTGATCATCCCGAACTTTTCTGCAATGATGTGGAGTTCTTTTATTACATACATTAGACATTTCTAGTTGTTAACGTTGGACACCGATCATGTAAATTTTAATTGCTGTGATTGCGATGGTGTTGGATCATTTAGAGATAATTTGTGTGGCTGTTTAGCGGTTTTAGAACATTCTTAGTGTTGAATTTGCGTTTTTAAGCGGGTATTGATGTGCGAAGTTTGATCAGCCTTCTCTGTAAGTTGCGTGTTCGATTTCATCACAGAATTGTGGACCCGCATTTTGTACACGATCGTTTTTTGAAATTTTCTGCGAAGGTGTGGAGTTCGATTGTTGCGTTTGATTTTCTGGTGGTTGTTGACATCGGAAGCTAGTCTTGTATTTTGTATTGCTGTGATGTATGGTGTGATCTGCGGCGAATGCGATGGTGCTGAAGCTTTTGGATCTTGTAGACATTATGTGTTGGCTGTTTAACGGTTTAGGAGCAATTAGTGTGTTGAATTTTGCTTTTTCAGTGCTAGCCTTGTGAGTTGTTGGAGTGAGAAGTTTGACAGCCGCGTGTACGGTTTTTGTCATAGAATGGTAGACCTGCGTTTTGTACACAAACAGCATCTTGTTTGGTGCTGTTTCTTCGCTGATTATTTTATTAGTTTTGGTTATCCTTATCGAAGAAAATGTGAGAGGGAGAACTATGCTTGGCTGCTGAGATGCTGCTGCTGAAATGCCAGGTCACTTCGATTTTTGTCCGCCGTATGTAGCGCTTAGGGTTTGGTTGATGTGATTTTTTAACCGTCTTCTGAAATCACCGCTTCAAAATTAGCACACGAAATTATATCTGATTATAAGCAACGTTCTGGTTTGTTGACCATGCTTTTGCTTCTTTGACGTATGAGAATTCTTTGGCCATGGCGCTAAGGATTAACCTACAGCGTTTTCGTATATGTCGCGTCTTGCCTGTTTTGAATATTTCTGGTTTGGCTCCGTATGATTACGATAGACGTGTCATTGTTCATTGCAAATTAGTCTTAAAATCCGATGGTTCCGTAACGACTGGCAAAGTCCGACGCATTTTTCTACTTGGTCATATGATAGTCTTGTTCTCTTTCATTATGTTAATGTTAATTAGTTGTTCTATGTTTTCTACCGCTGCAGTTTCAGTTGTAAATTGCTCCTTGATTTGTGTCAAACATGCATGGCGTAACAGGTGGAGGCGCACTGTATGAAATGTTTGCTGCAATAACTATTGGTTTTTGTTGACGATATTGAGAATTGTTGATCTTCGTATGTAGGGACTTACTTCCATGTAGAATTTTGACTTTGAAATGTTTTGTTGTTGAGGAGCTGTAGGCGGAATCATAACCTGAGAAAGTAGTAGATCGATCTCAACAATGGCGGAGAAAATAGTGGAGAAGTCTGGCATTTTGGAGAGAAAGGCTATCATAAAGAATGCTGACATGACTGAAGACATGCAGCAGGACGCTATTGAATGTGCAACTGCGGTATGGAGCACATTCCCAGTTTTTTTCCTTACTTCCTCTTGTAGTGATTCGTGTTCGGCTCTTATATCTAGACCTATCCAGAGGAATCCTGTCAAGCCTAACAAGGTTTTTGTCTCAATCTATTCTTAAGTAGTAGGTACTTTAGCAATTCACAACTGGTGCTGAGTGTCAACATTTGGCTCCATTTTATACTTCCCTCGCTTGGCATAGCCTGAAAGCCATTATAGAGTAGTGTATTAAGTTACGGCAAACTGTATCGGAGCTTCCCAAAGCGCTGTGACGGCCATTTCGTGTTAAAGAACAGTGCTCCTTATACTAGGCGCTCTTATTTGATACATGTACCAGCTTCTCAGGTCAATTGAAGGATGTATGTCAAGCATCTTAAATGTTGATCATTTTTTATTCCAGTATGAAGTGTTCTGCTACCAAGAAACGTAAGACTGAAAGTATTGAGTGAGTCAGATATGTGAACCAAAATTTTGCATTCAAACCGTGGCATGTATTGAATTCGATACTCTTGGAGCCAGCTTTAACAGGATGCATGCAAACTGGTGTACATATATGCTTGCTTATGTTGTTGTATGACTACTGGCACTAACTCAGCCGTCACGCGACTTAATTGGGACGGGTTGGAGTGGGTGTGGGTAAAGGCTCTCGACAAGTACAATGTGGAAAAAGATATAGCAGCCTACATCAAAAAGGAGTTTGATAAGAAGTATAATCCAACATGGCACTGCATCGTTGGGCGCAATTTCGGTGAGACTTTACAGTATATTTACTATTCTGTTGAAGTGATACAGAAGGCCAATTTATGTGTCACGTTTTTTACTGATTCACTTCTCACGTTTTAAAAATGGCTTGCAGGTTCGTATGTCACTCATGAAACGAAGCATTTCGTATATTTCTATCTAGGCCAGGTAGCCGTGCTTCTTTTCAAGTCCGGCTAGTAATATGCAACAAGGGACACCATGGAAGTAGGGTTTTGATTGGAAAAACCTGGATCCACGAGGCAAGAACTAATTATAATTGGAGGTTTTATAGGAACGATGTAACATCTGACAATGACTGGGACCTCCAATCTTCTCTCTCTCACTCCATTCCTTTCAGAACTAGAGCCTTAAGCGATGGCACTAGTGCATGACTAATTCAGGGAAATGTGTCATCTGCAAACCATGGGCTCGGGGTATGGATTAGCGCGATGAACTTGTTTAGTCAGAAAGTTGCAGCAACTTTCATCTACAACTTATGATGTGGTACGCTTTCATTAGATGCTTTTGACACTGTTGCTGTCACACATACTCTGGTTTATTGTATGCAACCTGCATATGTCACGGGATCTATTGCCCTTCGTCCTAGACACTAGTTCTGGGTTCTGTGCTTTTGGGACATGGAAATCCTCTACATCTGCTCGCGTGGTAGTGTTAGCAAATTCGACAAGGCTGGTTTTGGCTGCCGTGGCTTTTGATTCTGCACAACTACAGAAAACCAACATGTACTGCGACTTGCTACTGCCGTATTAGGTACTGAACGTAAGAAAATCTCAGCCCCCCGTGTGACTATGCTATAGCTTGTATCAGAATTCTTTCAAAATAAACTACGCTTTCCTTGTCTTGATTTTCAACATCGAGGACTATTTTAATTCTTAATTGTTTCCCTAGAAAGTCTGCCAATCTCTGCCCAATCATAAATTGCGTGCAAGTGCGATTATTCCGCGTTTTAGCAACTGCATTGAGTTTAACATTTCACTTGCATTGTCGGCAGCTGCGGGTTGATCTCTCTATTCAAATGCGTTGTATGGAAGAACATGTGACTTTGCTGAGATTTGAGAGAGCTGAGGGACTGGTTTTCTTTTTTATTTCAAACCCAACGCTGTTGCGTACCGCTGTAAGAGTTACTGACAGATATCGGTTTTTAAAATTTTCTTCGAGGGTGACAAGCGCGGACGAAAACTTTATAGCACGGAGCTGGCACCTTCCACTCAGATTTCTGTTTTAAAATCGCATGTTGGGCTGCCGATTCAGATTACATGGTAATTTGGCAAGGAGAGCCACAGATTATTGACAAGAATTGTCGATGTTATAGAACATTACAATCTGCATAACGTTTGACACTATTTGATAATTGGGAAAATTTCATGGATACCCCTGAAGTTTGCAATATTTTCATAGATACATCTGCTTTTACAGAAATAATACCCTTGGACCAAAAAATTTAGGCATTTGTTTTGTTATGCCTGTCACTTCTTTCTCCTGTTTTGTGTGCACACTTCTTTCTTGTTATGCGTGTGCACAAAGAAAGAAGGGCATGCACAACAAAACAAACACCTGAAAATTTTGATCCAATGGTATTTGTGATATTTCTGAAAAAGCAGGGGTATCTGTGAAAGTATTGCAAACTTCAGGGGTACCCATGAAATTTTCCCTTGATTAATTGGAGAATCAACTGGTGAAATTTTAAAATATTGAACGAACGTCTTCGCAGCTTGACAATCTCGACTGCGTGGTGGGTAACCGTTCCTAACTAAGTCGTTAGCCCTAGTCTGCCAGCTAGTTACCACGCTGCCTTGGCCCATGATTTTTCCTGGCAGTGTCCTCAGTTACCTTCGTGAAGTTCATTGAGCAGGCTGAAAAGTGACCCCTGAGATGGTTTTGTCACGCAGTGCTATGGCGCACGGTCAGTGTGTGTGACGAAGCTCCATGGAGATTGCAACTTCGTGAAGGCCAGCATTCCGAAGCATGTGAGTATTTCCAAGGTCTTGTGGGAAAACACGATTGGTCTGCATTTAAGATAAACTCAAACATGTCTGACGGATTTTGCACTCTGATTTTTTGTTTTGTTTTTGTTTTGTTTTAGGAGTATGAAAACGTGTTATTCATTAAATTGGGAAAAAGCTTACATATTAGTGGGACTTTTGAATTTTTCATGTTAAGGGTTTTTAGGTAATTTAGAGTGAATATTATGATGATTTTTTCAAGACCTTACATCAATGATGAAATATGTTCCAAGAGTTATAAAAAAAAACTCACTTCAAATACCAAATATTCTCACAAATGCAAAATTTAGTATTCCTGAATTACATTTTGGGACCATGCTTTTTCCCAATTTAATAAATACCACGTTAATCCTTTGAAACAACTAATTAACACACTAATATGCTGAGGCAAATCACTGTTGAGTGCAATCAATCGCGTTCGCTTCAAATGCAAAAATATCGGTTGATCTCTTTGTTAAATACATACGCAGGGGAAGTCCTTTTCAGCATGTGACTGGTGCAACCGAGTAAAATTGATATGATATTGGGCAACCTAATCAGTTAGGAGGGTTCATGAAGTTCATCACCTGTGTAGCCCGTGAAAATTGAAGAGTGAAATGACAGCATCTGCCCCTCACGTCGTTGTCCACATATAAGTATGAAGGAGACTAATTCCATAGTCACCATAATTATGGTCCCAAGACTCTTACAATTTTCATTTTGCATGACCAATGGCAGGTGTACTATGCCATCAAAATACCTCGGTGGCACAAGCTGTGAATCAACAAAGTGTTTTTTTTAATGCTGAAATTGACTCTACTGGTCGAAACTTTAATATGAGTGAAGATCGCCTTCATCGGAGCGTCTGGTTTTATTGACATTACCGAGCTGCATGCCATGCGCACTGATGCCAAGGATCTCGCTTTAGGTGTGTTTCAAAGAGACGAAGAGAAGAAATGTGATCGGCAAAAGCAGTTTGGAGCTGAGCTGAAGCAGCCGAAAGAGTGTGGCTCCGGGGACGAGGGCCCACCAACATCCATGGCAATGAAGGTCTTCAACACGGAGCTCATTCATCGTAAGTGACTGCATGCACAGGCTCTGTGCCTCACACTGGCCACCGTACAGGCTCTTGTAACGAATGTCAGACCTTCGAATCTTCTCTTTGTCTCATTGTCTTTTGCTCTCAACTCTCTCCAAGTACACTCTACTTTGGAGGACAATAAGCTTTCATTCAGCACTTTCGTACAGGTTCACGGCTTGAAGTGTAAGAGTCGTCCTATCAAATGTATGCACAACATGACAGATTTTGAGGAGAATATGAAAATGGTCAATTACTATTGGCATTTACAGAGAGTCATTAGAAAACGCTGAGTATATCCGTGGAGTGGAGAGAATGATTTCGCACAAGTATTTTCAAATAGTGGTTGGCGAGGCCATATTTAGAGTGCTAACGGAGCCCTCTTGATTTTGTATCCTCAACCCCTTTCAAGCATCTATCCCTGTTACGGGTCGAGCATTTAGACCTGAAAAGCAACACAGATCTTTAATCCCTAAGTACTTGAAGTGGATGCTTCTGTATCTTAAAAGTTGAAATGAGTCGGTTAGGAAGCCTCTAAAAAGAAATAAAAGTAGGATGTCGATCAGTAGAAAGCATCACGTCCTACATTTTTTTTAAATGAATATATGCTTTTGGGGTTACTGCAATCTGCCATTAGCGTTTTTGAGTTTGTGGTTCACGGATGTAGGGGCTACAGTGGCTTAATGGGTGGTGTATTTTTTGGTTTGTTGGTTTGCAGTTAAAGGCCAGGCATAACAGAGCCAGAGAGGGTGCCCATCCTAGTCTGAATTGTCAGAGGCTGGAGGGGGCGAAATATAAAGTTTGAGAGTGATATCAGATAGATATTGGTAGATACATGATATCATGTTGGACAATATGTGTGGCTGCTGGTCTTGCTCTGAAATTGTGACTGCGTTGTCACAAGTTGACCTAGGCATTGAGGAGCTTCGCGAAAAGAAAGAGAAGATCAAGAAGGTGATGCAGCTGGAGGAGGAAGAGAAGGGCAACATCAAGAGAGAATTGGCTGCCCTCTCCCAGCGCTTGGCCGTCATTGACGCCTCCTTGTCCGAAAAGTATGCGTATGTGGGTGAATATGACAAGACCATACAGGATGTTGAATCGGCTTATTCCAAGGTATGAACATGAATTCCAAACTAAACTGCCAGTTATAATTTCTGAGAACTATTTCAACTACACGAAATAGTGCATTTAGGTTGCCTTATCAATAGGGTTGCTTTACCCTAAAAAGTTACCTCATGACTCATTGCGTGGCCATTTGGAAACACATGCAACTCTCTAAATGCTAGGATTTCACATGGTTTACGGCCTTGACGTTGCTAGTTTGTTTTTTTTCATTGTTGTTGTTGCCAAGTACTTATTTCCATTAGAAGTTGTTTACTACAGTATTTATTTGATGAAAATTTATTGTAATATCAATAAGTATTTATGTAGTGTAAGATGTTAAGAAATTCGTGTGGGGCAACCTAAATGCACTATTTAGTGTAGTTTCTTTCTGTCATGCTTATCCAAGGTCTACACGTCATATATACATGTGATGGGCTCTTGTTCAGAAAAACTGGTTTTCTCCGACTTACTGGTCTCCAAATTACTATTCTTTTGGACTTATTCAAGTTTTTTCGTCTTTAATTTGAGGTTTATATAACGTATGTCAGAAAGAAAAAAGAAAAAAGAATAAAAAACCTTCAATAAAATTACATCTGAATTTTTTTTTTTGCCAGTTTTCATCAAAAGAATAAAAACGATTACATAAAGAGAATGAGTGAAGTTCTACGGCCCGAAATTTAGACGAACGTGCAAATACTGGCTACACAAGGAATTTGTCATTACCACTATACAGTAGTTATCTCCTAAAGTCGTAAGAGGAACTCTATGTTATACTAGGGCTGTCGCTCAAATACATGAATTGATGATCAAAGATCAAAGTTTCTCATTTGAATCATTTTATGATCAGCCTTTATATCTTATCTGTGCAGATTTTGGAGAGCTCGCAGGCTCTTTTGCATGTGCTGAAGACAGAAAACTCTAATCAAATTCTACAAAGCGCAAGATAGCGGATCAGTTTGTTTCCCGAAACATATGCACATGCTCTCATTTCCTGGGAAATCCTTTAAAGTTTTAACAGAGTATTTACCAGGTTCATAAATTGCATTAGATTTCTTACCAGACAAATCAGATGGAGTGCAGATGATTTGAACGCTAAAACAAGTACAAGAATGTCAACATAAGCAATAAGATTCCCGTCCACGGTTTTTGCTCTTGAGATTTGGCAACTAATCCGAGTTCCGGAGGAGACAATTACCTACATGTTTTGATAAAAACAGAAGCCTTCCATTATATTTTATGTTTTTAACTGCCATGGTTTAGACACAAACATGCACAAAGGAAATCCCTGAGGTTTAAACACTTGATTGGCAGAGTAGCACAATTCCTTCATCTGTCTATCTCTCAAAAGAAACATGAAGAATTGAAATGTGCTTATTTAACAAAAGAGGATTTGTACTTGATCTTACATTCCTTTGAGATCATTAAAGCTGAGTTAAAGAACTGCATGCTCCTGCAAATACTCCTGTGCAATGAAATTGCTCATTTTGGGATTGTTATCAGCAGCTATGTAGAAGGATGTTTCAAGTTTGTGTTGGGGTACTGCTTGTAAATTTTTTTTAAAAAAAGCTTCTGTAGACAACAAGAAGATACTGAAGTAAAAATCAAAACTACTGTGCTACGACACAAGTTATTTCAATTACTGTGCCCGGCACTAATAACGTTAACTTGCGTTAATCTAAGAAATAAGAGGAAATGCCAAATGCAGTATTAAGTGAGTTTAGAGTAATTTTGGTTGATTTAGTACACTTTGAGCTACATGTTTAAATATTGTCTTAGATGGTGTAATTGAATTGGCCAAAATTATGAGATTTTATTAGCACATGTATCAACTAGAGAGTGTGTAGCGAATGTCTCTTTACAGAGGTTGCGTTAATCAAGTTGTTATTTGAAAGGGGCAAATGGTTGTGGCGGAAACCCTACTCGGAGAACAGAGACGGGCTGCATGCCACATCTTCACAATAAGTAAACATAAATTATCTAGATTAGTGTAAAAGAGTGTTGCACTAATCAAAATAACTTACATAGTCCCCAACTATTGTACTTTTAGACAGACTAGGCAACCAGTCAAGGTGCATAAAGGCAAATCCCAATTATTTTGTTTCATGTGATATCAAATATTACAAGGGAATGGCCCCCAAAATAAGCCTTGCATGTAGCAATTTTTAGAAATGGTGATATTATAAGAGAACCATCTTGTGTAGGGATGTTATCTATTTGTAAATCCTTTAAGTATTAGAGTGGAGTTTGGTAAACTCATATGATACGTTGTATTCCACGTGGCATTTATAAAAATAAAATTTGCAAAGCAGCTCAGGGTACGAGGCACTAATTCCAATACTAGCCGAAAAAAAACAAATGAATCCAAATGAACACCAGGTCCAAACAAATGCTTCTAAAATATTGCAGGTGTACTGAATTACAACGCTAGACTATTAGAAGCTTTATAAACAGAAAGGTGTGAGACATTTGGAGGTTTTATTCTTATTTTGATCATTGGTTAACCCCTAAACGCCTTCGACTATGTTTCACCAAAAAACACTCAAAATGAGTCGTTTGACAGCAAAGGGGAAAAAAAAAAAAAACTGAAAATGAAAATGAAATCTTGGTACAATTTACCATAGGATCTAATAGAAGACTACTTTATTATGATGTGGTAAAAAGAGGAAAGCCATTTACCACATAAATTGTGAGATTATAAGGTTTGAAGGGAAAAATGGTTCTTTTTTGGGGCAATCAAATTCTAGGCAACTCTAATTTGGGGAGGTATTAGCACAAATAAATATCAATATTTTGATTGTGGCTTTTCAGATTTACTTTTATAATAAAGCTAGACATATGTTTAAAAAGTTCCATAATATTTTAAATTGGGGAATACATGGTAAAAAAAGAATACAAAACTAGCTTCAAGAAAATTCTCATACAAAGCCGTTTTTTCAACCATTGTTTTACTTCCACTTACAATAAATTCTTCAAATGTGAACAACCAATGTTTGATTTTTTGTTAGCTTTAGAGGAAGGGAACAAAAATGAAATTGGTCAAACACTATGGCTTTGACAAACTTGATCAATATAGGGCCACTTCTAACAAAAGTGAAGTAAAGGGCAGTAAGAAAAAACAATTGCCTTCATGGCTCCTTCATGGAATGAGATCAAGTAAGATCTAACAAGGAAATATCTTTGCCCCTCAACCTTTAGGCAAGATCCCAAAATTTGAGTTGCAATATAAAATTTTTTGCATGTATTGCCACTCAAGCAAACATAAGAAAATATTCCACCATAACTATTTT
This sequence comes from Ulota crispa, assembly GCA_963920765.1. Lineage (NCBI taxonomy): Eukaryota > Viridiplantae > Streptophyta > Bryopsida > Orthotrichales > Orthotrichaceae > Ulota > Ulota crispa. Next base: position 658,577 of record OY987247.1, on the reverse strand, counting down.
TTCTCCAAATCAAAATGATTTGAAAATTGTTGCATTGGGAAGCTACTCCTTGGATACACATCTTCTAGTTTTTTGTGAAGATTAATTATTATTCTATAAGTACTAGCTTGCCCAAAATTGCCTTGTTGTCAAAAATGTTGTTTGGGCCCTTAGAGGTTAAGCATAACATTTTTCTGGAGGGGAAATGTTCCTTTTGTGTAAACAATGTAGAAAAGCACTTTTAAAAAAAAGCTATAGAGTAGGTAAGTGAAAGTAGAGCCTTCATGTAAATATATGATTGTAGAGATGTGTTCCAAGGTAGCAACGAGAAAATTGAAAATGCTCATTTCAAGACACTTGAGGAAGTGTCATATTCAAAATTTTGATTTTTTAAATAGCTTTTCAGTTCCTATATTTTTGAGTTGTCTTATATTCTTCTCGGGGATCACTCTCCAATTTTTAGTAAACTACATGAGATAAAAAATAGGGTCAATTTTATTCATTGGAGATGAATTATATATTTTTTAGATTTACCATAGCATTGGAAAAATACGTCTTGTTTCATTATATATAAAAGAGGGTGGTGTATAATTCTCAATTTTAGAATACTGTAAAAAAAGGGTGGGAATTATAGGATTATCCTAAAAGAGTTTAGTAGGATGAATGTAGGGTTTAGAGTTCATGAGCAGTATGGATGAAAAATGGTTTTTTCTGTCCAGGTTTTGGGTTGTAATGATTTAGGGGTTTAGCAATATGTTGTAGGATAATTAAAAAGGGACCAACTAGGTGGACACCCTCCAATTGCTATGCGGACACCCCCCATAGTCAAATCTATTAAATTTGAGATTATTATTATGTTGAAATATGAAACAAAATCAAAGCAATACTTTAGTGTACACTTGCATTTACAAGCACTGCAAACATACAATATTTTTACCTCATTTGTGACATGGTTAGGAGTCAAACTAGTAAATAAAGGGAGCAAATGATTTGACTCCTGACCGTCTCATAAATGAGACAAATTTGTTGTATGTTTGCAACACCTGTAAATGCAAATGTAAGCTAAAGTATTGCTTTGATTTTATTTCATATTTCAACATAATAATGATCTCAAATTTAATAGATTTGGCTATGGGGGGTGTTTGCGTAGCAATTGGGGGTGTCCACCTAGTCGGTCCCTTAAAAAAGGATTGGGCGTACTAGCAAAGGCCGGCATTGTTGTGGAATCTCAAAAGTAGGATTTGTGTTGGAGAGCACACTGGATTCTTTACACGCTGGCTTCTTTACAAGCTGTTATGATAAGCTTACTATTGCTCTTGGTGGCACTTAGGATTCTCAGATTTGAGATTGCTTTCTTGTTGTCTGCAATTTTTCTCTTTAAATTAGCTGAGTGCGCTAAAAGTGACAGCAAGGGTGTTGTGCAATTGAAGCTTCTCATCATCTTTACATAATTTTACTCACAGCTCTATACTTGCAAGCGTGGGAGTGTGAGCTTAGTGGGGTTGCGTTCAATGTTGGATCTGTTTTCTTTATTGGGGGCCTTGGGGCATTTAGGGTTGGATTTCTTATCTTCTCCTGCCAAAAATGGTGGTAGATGTTGACGTTACCACTTAGTTCTTTTTGCAATTCTTGACAGTAAGAGCTTCTATGTGGTGAGGGACTATAATTGGTTGTGTGAATAAGATTGTGTGTGGTGGGGGACTGATTGGTTGTTTGCTTTAGCTTCATGTTCTTTGCTGCGTTTTCTCATTCAAAGGTGTTTTTTTGTAATTTGATGCTTGTAAGGGCCAAAGTCTTCTGAAAACCCATTGTATACGTATAATTTTTTTTTATGATACTTTTGTGTTTGTAAAAAAAATAGGGTCTAAAAAATTAGGTCATATAACCATTTAGAAATAAGCATAGGGTACCCTAAAATACACTAAAGTAGCCTTTTATCTAAAGAAAGGGAGGAAAAATTACCTTAAAGAATCTAAATACCTCTTGTTTAATTACCCCATTATTGCAAGTAGTATCCAATAGTAAAGGGGTGTGACCCCTGAGATATTCTTGCACTGAGAGGGAATTTTGACCTTTTGTGAATAATGACATGATATTTTGCAAAATAGCTTGCCAATCTTAGGAGTGATGCAGTTTGTTATTTTCATGACAAGTTTAACACACATCTATATTACTAAGTGGGAGGATTTCAACTTTGTGCCCTTTTCTAGAACTTTTTAGAAATTTTTGGTGTAAGTTGAAGCGATAAAGGATGCCCTAGATAAAGAACACCAGGTGCCTCCAACCATGTCCTTTTTCAAATTCTTCTAAAGCTTTTTGGTGGAAGTTGAAACAATAAAAATGCCCCAAATATAAAACACCAAACGCCCTTCAAGTCTTCAACCATGTATTAGAAAACCAAAAAAATGCCAAGCGTCCTCATCAAAGTATTAAAGAGTAGCATTGTGGTCACATCAATTACTATTTTTGGTTTCAAAAAAGGACCAAAAAAACTATGCATTAAGGTTAGATTTTGAACGAGTTGTGAGATATTGAGTTTCTGTAAAATACATTACATTAGAGTTAGATTCTAGACCAATTGATTTGATTCTATAAAGTTGAATGTTGCATTACCCATACATGTCCAATTTGTGCAAAACATGTGCATGTACTAGTGTATCTATATTTGCAATTGGCCAAGTGTACTTTGTGTTAAAATTTGTCTATTTTACCCAAATAAATGTTACTTATTTTGGAAAAAAAAAAAAAAAACTTCAACACAAAGTGTACTTGTTCAAGTGCAAAAATAGGGAATCAACACAAAGTTCCTAATTTTTGTACTAAAAGTTTTAGTCATGCACCTAGTCCCATACTACAAAAGTCTAAATGTTTCAAAAATTGCACAATACTTTTGATCATTTTGGAATTATTTTGTCAATGCCTTCAACACCAAGCGGTCTTGATGAGCTTGGTGTTATTTTTTTTTTGGGCAATTTTTTTTGGGTCAAAATTCGACTTGATTTTAACAATAAAAATGATGAAAACTGAATTTTTGGATGAACATGCACACATGGATAATTCTATTCATGTTTTCCTTATCTCCATGCATTTTAGGTTGTACACCGTTTTTGGATCAGCCAGAAAACAAAATGAACTCCTTGCTTCTAGAGTCACAAATTTGGGCCCAAAGAATTATCCTCAGATAATGCATAGTGTTATAAAATAAAGTATAAAGGACTCAATTGTGAATGCAAAGGGCAGCATGGACTATGAAGGGATTGTGTACTTCCCTTGATGCAAGAATACTCATAAGTGTTAGTTTAAGGGTTTTGAACGTGATGACTAGTAAAAAAACATTTAGCAAAGGATCTTATTAGAAATAAAAAAATTATGAGTTTGCACTTTCAAATATATTCTTTGGATATTATGAGATTATGTTGTGAATTTTTAAAGAAAAAATTACCATTGCACCCATAACCAACATTAAAGTTTTATGTTCACATGTTATACATCCTTGTAATTACATCTATTTACTTCCACATATTTTCCAAAATTTTAGAGATGACACTTATGGGAACACTAATGCTTATGGATGTTCCTACCTTAGTTCATTTAGTTTAACATTTACCCACTAGATTCAATAATAAGTATGTTGATAGAATTATAACGAAACAATTATACAGAGGTGTAAATGATGGGATTGAATTCAATTTGAAACCACATAATCAAAAATCTGGAGATGTACTTGTGAATTGACATAAGTATGTACATGAATTGTATTTGCAAATGAATATACACATACATTCTAAACGATCAAAAGAACCGCTCATGATGATTTGATGATAGTGCAAAGCCTAGTTAACAAAATCAAAATCCACAACTCATGTTCTATAATCATCTTTGTTAAGTTTTAAAGGACTGAGGAGCCCTTTGCGGCCAATAATATTTAGTATTTTTTTGTATTTGAAATTCACACCTTTACTACATTTGAAATCAACAAAGAAGTTAGAATATAGATCAATGCGGTTCTAGTGAGCTAGTCAAGATCTCAAATTAAAACTTTTATTGGTAGCAAATGTTAGTTATACGGCAAGGTATTTACTACTTAATATGTAGAGCAGTCCTTTAAGGGTTAAGCCTTATATTGATTTTTTCAACAAAACAGGAAATTCCCACAAAGAAGTAAGCATATCCACCATTTTCTTAGTTAATTTTTTGAGTTAAAACAAAATATACGTTTTTTATTAATTTATAAAATAGAATATATTTGTGGTAATTTCTTTGCTGGTTAGAAACTTTAGAATGACATAAACATGAAAACCACTTAGCTCTCACATATATGTATGGAAAACATTCTTAAATTCTTGGTGTATATATACTTAATAAAAGTCTTCAAAAGACATCTTCCTTAGGAGGACCAACGTGCTATAAACATGATATTTTACTTTGCCTTCAAGTTGTATTGAAGATGTGTTTAAAGTCATATTAGAGGTTGACCTTGATATAGGGTTCACTAGCTTAAATTGGATCTACAATACCCTTTTCAAATCCACATAAAATTTTCCAAGAAAACAAAAAAACCTTTATTGAATTTGTAAAGGTCAATTTAAACTTACAGTGATAAATTTCCTCTTTGTACATGCAAAATTTTGCATTCCTTTTCATGTCAAGTGCATCTTACTTCACATCAAGACCTTCCATCATTATTTACATAAAGTTTGTAGATATATAGAGTAGTGGACTAAAAGATTTGTTCCTCACTCATGAATACCCTTCCCATGCAATCAATCCTTCACCAAATCTCAAACCAATGACATGTACTTCAAAATCCTAGAAAGGAGGACAATATGCATTAAAATTTTAAGAGTAGACTATTCCAAATCCACACCTTTAACCCATGCCAAGTGTAATTTTGCACTATCAAATATGTTATAGTCATCAACTTCTAATTTGTCATCAACAATTCTTTTAGTTTTTAACCACCTTTTGGAGCTTGGAATTGCCTCAACTCAAGCAAGCCTCTTGTAAATAGAAAGAGGGACACAATGCACTAAATTTTGACATGAATAAAAATAGAAGAAGTGTTAGTGAAAAACATTTGAAAAAAGTATCAAATCATGGTTTAAATGCTCTTAACATCCCTACAAGGTCACCATCAATCTATCACCAATATATTTTGATTCTATTATTAAATCTTTCAAGATATGAAATTATTAATTTTAGATTTGATATAATAATTGTATAGGAGGGATTTGAGTGAAGAACGGATCTTTTTATCCCCTACTCTATCTAAAGTATGGAGCTTGGAGTTCATAATCCATTGGTTTACACTAAATTCACTTCTTGCAAGCTCCATGTAAGTAGAAACCTCTAAAATCCTATATTTTATTTTGAAAAAATATACAAAATTTTCTAAGAACATCAATATGATAAAATTTATACAAAAATATAAAAAACATCAACAAATAAATCACTTCAAGGATGAAATAGATCCAATCAAAATGTTATTTTTAAGTTTCCATTTTGCTAGAGGTGTATGCAACACGCCAATGTGGATCTACAATAATTGGAAATATGGCACTGAAAGAAATAGACCATTCCAATAATAACCATGACAAGAGGCTAGAAAGGAAAAGAGAAGAAACTTGTTCTCAAGGAAAGAGGTGTGCACAAATAACAAAAATACAATGTAACAATACCAAAGCAAGTATCAAGGTAAGAAAGTGTTTCCTTCTTGATTGCTATTAGAAGATTAAGACATAAAAGATAAAAAGAATACACTAGAAAAAATACAATAAACACCATATTGAATAAATTGGGAAAAATGATATTTTTTGGAACTTTGGAAATTTGCATTTGTGAGAGTATTTTGGCAATTCAAAGTAAGTTTCATGATAACTCCTTCAAGATCCTACATCATTCATATAAGATCTTGAAGAAATCATCATAAAATTCTCCCTAAATCACCTAAATACTCTCAAAACTGCAAAATTCAAGAGTCCCAAAATGTATCCATTTTCACAATTTAACAAATATGGTGTTAATATGGATAGTATATGATAAAATCATTAAATTTTTTAAAGAAAAAGTAAGAAAAAGCATACAACTTACTTGTGAAGGCTACACACATGAACACTAAATAAATATGTGATTTAATTGGATTTGCTGAATGTTATTATAATGAACTTTTTAGTACAAACTTTTGTTTGAAATTAAGTTTCAAGTCTTGACACATATGATCTATATCCAACATGAACTTACTTCATTAGGCTCCTTGTTCTATTGTTTTGAATTTTCACTTTTGATAACCATATAAATTTATAATGTTGTTTGTTGGTTACACTTAAAAGTTAGAACTAAAAACTTGATAAGGTATAAAACAAAAAATAAAAAGAATGCTTAAAAAAAGAAGAAGTTTTTGAGCTTTCCAAATTGTTTGCCATTTACACAAAATATTCCAAAATGCAACACAAAATAGACCAACAATGTCAAATAAATCCATGGGCAAATAGATAAAATAAAAAATAAAAAGCAATTTAAGGTAACGTATTAAGCAATTTAGGATCATACATATGAGCATGTGAATAGTTCTTTGTTTTAGTACAAGAAATTAAGAGTTCATTGTAAATGCAATACAATTGTGAGTTTTTTTTATAATTTAAAAAGAAATAGTTTTAAAAGAATTTAAGACACAAATAACAAAATTAAGTACAAACATGGTATATTCACCTAATTTTGGGCAATTCAAAATTTGAAAGTTTCCAAAGTCCAAAAGTAAGAACCATGATGTAAAGAATAAAGTGTTAGAAGTTTTTTGATAGTCTTGGTTAATACAACAAGCATTAGAAGATTCCAGGATAGTAATTCCATTTAATGTTCAGAAAGTTCAACTCAAGAGGTAATGTATGATATCATAATCTCTCAATCACCATGACCTTGATATATGTTTGATTTGCCTATGTAATCCATACTAGTTAAATTTATATGACTAGAATAATAAGCAAAACATTGGGATATCTTTGAAGTGTCTAGAAACCTATATAGTCTAGAATTGCATGAATAATCTAAATTAGTTTAATTCCTCATACATTCAAAAGCTCAGCCTTGATAAAAGAAATGATAGAGTGGTTATGGGAAATTATTTATGAAGTGGTTATATTTTAAAAAAGATAACAACTTGTACAAATTGGCAATTGAGTTTCAAAATCAAAAGCATTCTAACCTCTAATTGCTCAATTTCAAAACTTTGTTTTGATTTGATTTTAAAACAAACCTTGCAAAAAAAATTGACTTTTCCTATAAAAAAAATTTGGATGGTGCCCATTAAAAAATAGATTACTACAATTATCATTTACTTTCTTAACCCTAAATGCCCAAGTCCTATTTGAGCTTCTTGGAATTTTCATAAAACCAAACAATCATCCAATCTTTCAAAAATTTCATCAAGTTTTTTCAATTGTAACAAATTTAAACTAAACATGTTAGAGATTACATGGGAAAAGAAAACACAAGAATATCACTTATAGTTTGAAAGATTGTAATGTTTGAACATGAGGGTGTTAAAATTGCAAAAGTAAATTATAGTTTTCTAATCCTCATTTCACATGCCAAATCTAAAAAGTTGGTTACCAAAAAAATATGAGGTTTAAGGTCATTACATGTTTAATATTAATCAATTTATGGCTTTCAAAATCTACTCCTTTATATTTTTTAAATGAATTTCTAATGTAATTTTTTCTCCAAGCTCTAGTGTATTTGAGGCTCATTTTCAAGATCTTCCAATACTAAAAAACTCAAGATTACAATGGATACCCTTGTACAAATTCTTGAGTAGAAAAATCATCAATTTCCATTTTCAAAATCAGACTTTTGAGGTTGAAAATAGACTTCAAAACCAACTTATATTGAAAAAATTTATATTGAAAATAATGATTTGATAAAGTTTTATTCATCTTCAAAGTTTTGTTGCTACCCAAATCTAGTTGCTTGGGCATCTAGGGGTTAACTACATACTCTTAGACCGTAGAGTCAGATATGAATTCAAAGCTTCATTTGACATCTTAAGTTACATGAAATTTTTAACTTTATGTTTTGACCTTATTAATTTGGCATAATGTGTATGATGTGAAAATTTCAAATTATTTTAAAAGAAGTGTATCATTATAATTTATGTACTCAACGATGGTTTTATTTTTTAGACTTGACAAAAAAAACACGTCTAATTATTATGAAATTGCCTAGAAAAGCGCAATTAGGTGTATAAAAAAATGATAACTTATCAATCAATGATTTCGTTTTGCTCAGTCAGAATACCTTTGGGTGTAATTTTATGATCAAATTACAAATATCATACATAAGTTAGCCTATATATAATTGAACATTTTTTTTTAGTATTTGTAACCTATCATAAGAACTCGACACAAATGCAAATTACTTCAAAGATCTTGGAAAACTAAATCATTGTGCTATCTAATGTATTACATTTTAACAAATTAAGTATTAATAAAAGTATACTAGAACATTTCAAAACAAGTTTGTCAAAAATGAAAATCAGAAAAAAACGTAATTCAAATATAATTTTTTGAAGAAAACTTTAGAAATCTAAAAGTATCACACAATGCTGTGAAGTTTGAATTAGAGAACTGCTTTGCAAAAAAATTGTATAATTTTATCTTTGTGTTTGTGTTTAGTTTGTGCTAGCATATAGGTGCATGCTTATGCCTTCAAAGCCAAAATGAGAAAGTTTGAAACTGAATCATGTTCACTTGGATTCATCAAAAATCTTCATTTTTTTTAGACATGTCAAAATTGTTTGTATAACGTCGTATTTTGCTTAATATTTAATACAATATTTATGCATGTTTTTCCATTAGTAGCATCACTGCATATGGGCTTTTAGATGGTAAGTATATATTTGTATAAAAAGCTGGCTTGGTTATGGCTTGAAGAATCATTCTTTAGGTAAATTTTTGAGTGATTTTCTATAACCCATTTTGAGTAGTTTTCTTATAATTTGTACAACAATACATGATAAGCAAATGAAGCACTTGGGCAATCTTGTCATTTAAACTTTCAAGACAAATTTTCATTTCTTTGTTCATTGTTGATACTCTTTCAATTTGTGATTATTTCATTTATTTTTGTTTTTCTTTTTATATTTTTATGTTTAGGTTTGACCTGCAATAGATCCTTGTCCTTTTTTCTTAAATGAAAATAATTATAAATTACACCTGATTGTAAATGCCATACTCTTTGCCAAAAATCTTTAGTGCAAATTTTAGATAAATTTTACAATTTTGACAACAAAATTACCTTAAAATATGTAATAGATGAATAGCATGTACCTAATTTTCAAAATGCTCTCCCGTAGTAGTAATGAATGTGTTGTGAATACTAAAATCGATGTTACAACTTAATTGTGAAATATATGTAGATTCTTTTGAAGTTAGATTGAGACCCAACTTGACCTTGACCATGTTTGTATTTTTAGTTAAATGTTGGATCTATTGACTCCTTAAAAATTAACTTAATTTAAATTTAGAACCTTTCTATAAAATTGCTCTTGTTCATTTCATGAAGCTGCCTATTCATTGGTAAAGCTCAGCATATCCACGTGTAGAATCTCGAATAATTTCTCGCAAAGATTCCTTGTCTTTAACATTCACATGTCGAAAAAAATTGTGATCTATTTTTCTTGTGGGATCCCTTACTCCTTTGTATGGTTTCCACTGCCCACATTTTATTTTGTCTTGGGGTTGCAACAAATACATCCGCCCTTCTCGAAGTCTTTTTTGAACCCATTCCCAAAGGAGAGTTCCTTTTTTGACATTGGATAACACTTTGTGTGTCAATGGATCACAAGTGTATTTGATTTTACTTTCTTCTATCACTTCTGATTCTTTTGGTAGCCAATTAATAGCACTCGTTTTCTGGTGGGAGAATTCCATAAACCTAGCCTCAATCCTCTTTAATTTACACAATTATTTGTTAGAATTAATCAGCCATAGTGCATGACACTTATAATCAACAACTATTTTCACAACAAGAAATACTAAAACACAACACTTGTATCCATTAGCTCAATAGTCACTAGCAAGAGAAACAAAACCTAAGCTTCATTATATTGGTCTTGGATTTTGATAGCGTTTTTTTGACAAAGGGATAGATTGGCTGCTCAAATTTCAAAAATTGTTGATTACAAGTGTCATGCACTATTTCATCAATAAAAACCCTCTTCAATTTTAAACATTTCAAATTTGGTCTAGAGTGTAAAGATTTATATTGGTGTCAGAAATCTCAAATATATAAATTAATTGAATCCGTTACGTTGAATATTTGCTTAAATTCCTTTGGATCCATGGTTTGTGACTACAACAAAGAATCACAATATTTGAATAAATAATAACATCAACTATTGCATAAAAATTGGTATCATAAAAAATGTTGGTCAACACAATGAAGTTTATGTTATGTTCTTTCTGTACTCTAATATATTCCAAGATCTTTAAACTATTTTTGTAAGCTTTACTACTTTAGTTAATTGTTATAACTACCTTAACCGCCTAAATACGTACATTGTAGTTTGAAACCCATCAATAGTTGAAGATTATCTTGTAGATATATTTTCTTTTGTAGTTTTTGAGTTCATCAATTCACTCATTGAAATCTAATTGCTATTTGAGATTACAATATGAAAATATCAAAGACTACTGAAAACAAATTATGTCTTTCAAAGGTTTTTTTTGTCAAACAATTTTACAATTTTTTTTTGAATTCTCAACATCAATGATCGATGATTGAATACTTTAAAACAAGCTCCCACACAAATTTATGCAAAATATTAATTTCACCAACATAATAGAGGATTGACAATTAAGTTCCACATGCACAAATCTATGAAGTGAGGAAAAATAAATACAAATGCACAAAAGCAACGTATGAATGAGTTAGAAAAAAAATGGATTACAAGGTTGTTAAGGTAGTTTGGTGGTTCCTCTCCTCTTAACTATTTTTTTTGTTTTTTAAAGTTGGATGGTTCTTTTAATTTATATATATTCCTTCACTTGTGTTATAACAATTTCTCTTGAGTAGTGTATTTAGAAACACCTAATATTTTTTATTTTTTCACATTTGCAAGTAACATATATGGAATACCTACATGTTTGTGCTTTTCCATACATTTAAAATGTTGAAAACTTGAAATTTGGTGGTTACTTCAAATGCAAGGCCCTACACAAGGACATTAATTAGGGCTTAACTTTGATTTGAGAGCTCAACTTTGCAATATGGCAACTATGCTTAGGGATTTTGTATTTTTTGTGAAAAGCATGGTACTTGTTGTATTGTTTATGGAGACCAAAACTGTCGAAGGGAAGGCGGGCACTCCTCCAATTCTACCAAAGCAATATCAAGGAAGTGGAAATGTATTGCAAGCTCTTCTAAATCAATCATGGCCAACTCCACAAGGGCCGTCCTCAACATTTACATTCTTTGCTCCACAAAATTCAGCCGTGAAGGTTTATTGCTTACACTACAGCTTCTTAATCTTCTCATCTAAATATAACTTACTATGGTAACTTTTAACCAATAAAAACCGTCTTTATCAAGTTTCTCTTCAAAATGCTGTATTAAATAGTAATAAATATGGCTTATGTAAATACTTATAGACTATTCATGTAATTATGAGTTTTCTACTTCCCTAACCACGAAGAGATTTTCCCGTATTTTGCATGCGTGTATCTCCAAATATTTCATGCAATACTTAACAAAATAAAGAACTTGTAGAGATCTTAAATAATGATTTGGATAATTAATAAAATAGAAACTATATGCAAAACATTAGAAAATCCATAATTTTTTGGTCAAACATCAAAAAATATCCTAATGTTTTGCATAAATCATAATTACACCAACAACTCATGTTCAATTAAATGTATAGCAATTCTGCAACTAGAGGTAATTTTTAGGTAATTGCTTATGGACTTTGGATAGTCCATAAGCAGTTAAATATGCCATAAATTTAAGTTTTCTATTACTGTTGCTGTAATGTGTTGTAATGTAGGTCACCGATTTATGTGGATTATTCATGAGTTTAGTTGAATTGATTTTGTTTATTAAGTAATCGCCTTAATACTTCATGTATTGTAATTGCTGGAAACAGAAATACCCATGTTTGTTCTCGGACTCGGCAATGGTTAGCAAAGCTATGGCAATAAGTGTGCTTCAATACCATATAATTCCCGGAAAAACTTTGTCCTACCAACAACTCAAGAATTTGGCCCAAAATGCAGATTACATGAGCATCACCGCATTTAATGGCAAAAGATTAAATGTGACCATGGGTGGAAGCAAAATCAATGGCTACTCTTCTATTAATAATCCTGATATTGGCACCAAACAATCTCAAGCCATTCATGGCATTAAAACTCTTCTTGTCCCTCCCGGTCTCATTGTAAGTAGTTTAAAAGTCCCTTACATGCTTTTTAAGCTCTTTTCTTATTACACTACAAGAAAAACACGTCTTAAATGATTATTCCCCATTGATCATTTATATTCACAATAATTATCATTGAGTCATTTAATAGTCAATGTGAACATTTGTTGAATCAGTTGTTTATACACATTTTTTGTAGTGTTACCTTAACCCTTTGAGGATGTTGTTGTATAAACAATGTAGGTTGTATTCATACAAGGATCATTTAGTACTTGAAAAAATTATTTAATGACAAATGCAGGAATTTTCCAAAAAATCCTAGTTGACTAGTAGTATATCTGTGACTTGGCTTGAAATTTACAGCTGCAATGAAATTCATGTTCTACCCAAGTGCCTTATCTATATAAAACACAAGAGAACGTATACAAAACAACAACATTCTTAAGGGGTTAAACTACTGTTTTATTTTGAAATAATGAGTAGGAATGAATGCTTTTATGTGTATGCTTTATGAAGATGACTAAGTCTTGTATAAGAATGTTATTGTTGTTGTTTCTTTTTGTATTTTGTAGATTGGATGTGGACCGCTAGCTCCATTAGTGAAAAGTGGAAACCATAGTGCTGCAAACACACCATGTGCGTAATCTTTGCTTCGCTTTGTCAATACTATTGTTTATTTATTTTTCTCTAAACCAATAATTAATCATGAAGTAAAAGGGCTTAACCTAGATGAGCTTGATTGTGAGGGCCCTAAAGTTAAGAAATAGTGTGTAAGGTTGACATTTTGAAGGATGAGCTTTGCTATAAGTTATGGTTCAATCTTTGGCTAAATTTTGGAACAGAAATAACTCTAATTCATATTTATTGAAAAGAATAAATATTAACAAGGAGTGCTAAATTGTTTTTTTGTTTTTAGTAACAAAACAAGTTATCTGGATCTTCATTCAAGTCCAAAATTGAGTGAAGTTGTATATTTGTGTTGCCTTAACAAATGTGTGTATATGGTTCATAAATGATCTAAATCTACCATTTTTGTGGTCGTTTGCCAGTGAGTCATCAATTAGCAAGAAGAAGACTGGTAGATATGAGCATTCCAGTATTGAGCACCGTTGTTATCACATTGTTTTATTAAATAGACCTTGTGTGGTGGGCAAGAGCAAGGGGGCTCGACTTTAGACCCGTTGGAGGTGGTTTAATTCGACAAGTATTAAAGGATATATAATTGGGTTATTGTTAAATAAAATTGTTGGTTTTAGTGATGTCACCAAAATATTATTTCCCTACCAATATCCAACACCACTTAGACCTCAAGGAGTGAAATCAATCACATTGTATTTTATCATCATTGAGTACATGGCTATTTCAATAAAATCAATCACATTGTATTTTATCATTATTGAGTACATGGCTATTTCAATAAAGGGAAATTCATCCAAACACTACAAGTTTTATGTGTACACGCTTATTGTGCAATGGGACTTTGCATTCAACAAGAGATTTTCATCTTGCTATTCTGATTCCCAAAACATCTATTGGTTCCCATATCAAAAAACACTTTTGTGCAATATCAAAAAACACTTTTGTGCAATATCAAAAAACACTTTTATGCAAAAGTTATTGACTAGTCCAAAATACTCAAATCCATTAGGTTCCACCATAGATTAACCCTGAAAGGATCAAGGAGCCCTTTGCAACCAATACAATATTTGGTATTTTCTTGTATTTGGAATGCATCCACATCTTTACTACATTTGAGATCAACAAAGAAGTTAGAATATAGATCAATGTGGTTCTAGTGAGCTAGTCAAGATCCCAAATTAAAACTTTTTACTGGTAGCAAATGCCAATTATATGGCAACGTATATACTATGTAATACGTAAGAGTGGTCCTTTAGGGGTTAAAATAAAACCGTTGTAGATGTTACATTGTAAGTTGTGTAATTTTTTTGAAACAGCCGTATATCAAAACATTACAAAATTTGGTTTCAAGAGGAAAAAAGTAAACACCACAAGTAGAGTTAGGCTCGGGCTAAAAAATATCATTTAATTTTTTATGGACTTTGAAATAAACGTTGACGTCCTTACAAAATACTTAAATGTGTTTGTGGCAAAATATTTTTTTAGAAACACATGGTGAAAGATTCGTTGGTAAACTCCTGAAATCTTATATCACTAACATAAAAAATTATTTCACATCGTTAAGTTTGACAATTAAGATGTTGATTTTGTAGACAAAATTAATCATCTTGTGCTATTTGTTTGTTTAGATCTTGATAATGTGCAATTCTTTGAATTACTATTTCAATGTTTGCCAAATAATAATGAGTTAAAAAAGAAAATAAGCTCCACTACTGTCTCAAGTTTCCTATTTAGAAAACTAGTTCAAAATTTTCCCAAATGCAATGGCCTTGCATTACCATTTTTTTTTTCTTTATCAAAATGCAAAACCTACACCCTATAAATTATTTGTAGTCAATAAGCATGTAATATAAGATATCCCATTCACAATCACTTCTTGGAATAGTCACAAATATGAAACAACAAATAAAAAGAACCTAATTGTATAAGTTTACCCTAAGTTATCTTAGGAACAATCCTTTCCGTATTATGTACCAAGTTCTATCAAAACCTCAAAAACCTAATCGGTGGAAAGGTCAAATTTGGGATTTGGCAGTTCATACTATGTCCCAAGTTCTACGTTTGGGTTGGACAACGTTGTTTTGTGAGCGTAAAACAATGAGCCCATGAGCAATGAGTCAAGATTTTGTGAGTGGGAACCAATTTTGAGTTCAAAATCAATGGAATAAGTAAAAAAAGCAAGTTTTATTAGGAGATGAACATTTATAATGCACAATTATAAGGCCATATGTACACATTTATAAGTGAAATCTAATATTTTAACAAAAATCTAGGCTCACAACTTATGAATCCTTGCTCACAATTTAAGGTAGAAGCACCCAAATGTGACACTTACCTTAGATGTGGTAATCTAGAGGGTCTTTTGAGTATGCAATGGCATGTGCATGTTAGGAAATGGGTACATATTCAAGCAAAATTGTTTTTAGAATTTTTTGAGATTGTATGAATAAATTATGAATTGTTGAAGGTAACTCCGTAGAATCACCTATTGTAGACACTAGACCCCTAAAGAAACGACAACAACAAGACCATGTCATGACAACAAAAAGAGCATGCACACCCAATCAAAAACTGCCACCTACGCAATTTCAATTCCCTTATGTCAACTTGCGTGTATGATTTGAGTGCATTCATATCTTGTTTGGGTGCAAATCTGTCTACTTTAGGTTTAATTTTAGATATCCAAGAACAGCTGGTGTTGCAATTGGGTGCTCCTGCCTTAGGATTCCCTTCTTTGGGTTCACTTAAAAGTACCTACATAGTAACACTTTTTGGAGATTTCAATGTCTAAAAGTTGAGACATAACGTTGACAAAATTGGGTCAAGCAAACACAACAATCCAACTTCAAGGCCATATATCTCCAAATTTTAAAAATTTCCTTCAATATTTTGTTTTGTACTTTAAAACCCAAGAAAGCCAGGATCTCATTTGGACTTGCAAAGTTGGGCCGTGGTGCAAAGTGTAAAGTGCTCTCTATACATTTGCAACAACATAACATTCAGTAGTCTGAAGAGAGGCTGCCTTTCCCTCTCTTCAAGTATCATCATCCACAAACTTCATCTTGACACAAACTTTTTTTTTTAATTTTAATTCTTCTGACATGGTTGGCCCCCACATCACTAAACTAAGCCTCTCTTTCATAGACTCTCTAACAAATTCAACCAAGTGTCCCATAGCTAAAGATGGGTGTGGAATATTCCACACCATTTCATCTCAAGGGAGGGCAACGCCTGGTAGCACTACTGAATGTTATGAACGCAATCATTTTGCAAAACATTATCAATTCCTCTTTAACCCTTAAAGGACTGACCCTGAACCCATGGCTCAAACCAAGGAGAGAGTGCATTGTTCATGGGCAGTGAACAGCTTGTGACATCTCTCCAAGAGAGATCATATTCTCCTCAAAAGAAGGAAAAGTCAATACTGTATCCTGCCCTCACAAAAAGGCAGCACGGAGCTTGTACATCTCTTTACAAATTGATGTTTTAAAAAATATGGAGGCATTGAAAGTAGCTATTTTTGGCATTCAGTGATGTGGCACATCTCTTTGACCACTTTCAAGAAAAAAAAATTGAAAAAAAATCTTTTTCCACCCTCGCGATGTGTTTTTGGCATTGAAAGGACAATTTTTGTCCTCTTGGACGGTTCGGGGTTAAGTTCCTTATTACTGCTTGCTATGGGCGTAACAATAAGTAGCAATGGAGCAAAGGCAATGTGGGCTTTTCTTTTTTGTGTAACTACATGGTCAAAGTTATTATCTATCTAGTTACAAGTGTTCGTTTTAGGTTTCTGTATAGTTGTATGAATCTGTAAAGAAGACAGCACTTCCTTTTTGAGTTATTTTGTTGAGTTTTTTGTATCAATCAAATTTCAAGAATTCATAGTATGTATATACAATGGTGCTTGGTTAGTGTCAACCTTTGTAACAAAAACAATTTGATAGGAGCATGATTTCACTCTTCTTTTGCCCAAAATCTGTGTTGTGAGCTTGGTTAAGGTCAAGCTCTTGCATATTACCATTGTTTGTTTTTTTTCAATGCCCATTTTAACACATCAACTATAAAGGCATTTGATAGTGAACAAAAGCATAGGGTGGTAAAGCACCCCAACCTTGCAACCACATGTACCAAACAAAATCAAGGGAAGTAATGCACCCTAGAGTGAATGGAATGCTTGTTTGTAATCAATGTTTGGCTACGATTAACTTTTTTTTTCTAGCCTAAAGTGTTGACCTTATCCAAGCACCACTATAGTCTCAAGTAGGGTAGTGAGCAATAGCAGTAGAAAATTGCGTGCATACAAATGATAGGGTGCCTAAAAAATATTTGAGATAAAAATTATAATTTGTTTTTTTATACTATAGGGTACAAAAATGTCATGACATGTCTTCAAACTACTATAGGGTATAGAAAAATAAGTCCAATTAGAAAACAATTAGACCTAAGATATCTTTCTTTTTATTCTTTTTTTTGGCCAAAAATATTAAGTGATGTTATTTTGTGAGGGGCATATTCAAAATGTTCAATAATTTTATAATTTCCTAGTAAATGAGTGTCATTGACAAATTTTATTGAAGATACAATAGTAGTATTGACCACACTTTTCTATTAAGATCTAGTTGTAAGTAGTCATTAGTGGGGAAAAAAAGTTTGAAAGAGATTTAATGTAAGATAAAAGCTATAGTAGAATTTTTTTAAATCTAAATGACCATATCATTTATTCGTATCAATTTAGAATATAAGTCATGCAAGCCCTTTCTCTAATAACCCAAAGAAGAAGTAGAAAATTATATAATGAGAACATATTTTAAAATAAATAAATAAAAAATAGTATCCCTCAAAATACTTGGTGTTTGCACCTATCCTCATCTTTTTTTACACACTGACCTCTCCCCAAGTTTGATATCCGAGTGAATGTCATTCCAAGCTTCTATGTTTTTGCAGCCTCTAATTTTTACCGTGGGTAACATTTTCACTTGAAATTGCACAGTAACTTCTAGAAAGTTACCCAAAGTGAAACCCTCCAAACCTTGTCAAAGTCGAACTCATGTTTATTTTGACATTTGGATAGATGTTTAATTAAAAATCTGCTTTGAGACAAACACGTTCATATTTTTTCTGAACTTCCACACATTTATTACACGTTGATCAAAGATGACATCCAAAATTTTACAGTTCTTGGGTACAGGTTTTTTGGGGAAAAACATCTCAAAAGACATGGACATCCATGAGTAGATGTTAAAAATACGTGGGTTTCTTATTGTACAAAAAACCCTGATTTTGTTGGGATGTTAGCTACTTGTTTTTTGTATGAATATGGGGCCTTTATGGCCCCATTTTATACCATTCTGCTCTCTACTTGTATTGGGGTGGTTGCTAATTGTTCTTTGTATGATTCTAGGGCCTTTAGGGCCCTATTCTATGTTATCCTTATCCCTACTTTTGTTGGGTAGGTTTCTAGTTATTCTTTATGTAATAAGGGACCTTTAGGGGCCTATTTGCAGTGATAAAGCTACATAAACGCCAACTTTGAAGAAGCATGGAAGTGGTGGTCATGAAAACATAACCATTCATGTCTTTTGAGGATATTTGTTAGCCCCGCTTGCAAACATCTGTTCACAGCATTTCATTAGATTCATCCTTTTTTACACCGAAAACAAGGTTAAAACCATTCTAATTAATTGTAATATCAAGAGTACAAAATGAGAGGAATCATACTGCCAGGGCTTTGTAAGGGAACAGAGGATGTCAAATTAAGGAGGCATGGGCATACTCCCAATCCATCCCACCAATAAGAAAATTTTGATCTCATTTCTCTTCTAAAATCATGGCCAATTGTGTTCATCTTGCAGATAATGCAATGCAATTTGTATTTTAAGATGCTAAAGACAGGTATCATTCTTATCTTGGTTCACGCGGAATGAACACAATGATGGAATAATTGGCAAATCTGCATACATAACATAAAAGCTGTTCAATAGCTTTCATGCTCCACTGTCCTGCCAGAGAACTAAACTACTGTGCTGATATACTAATACCAAACAAGAGGCACCAGCACTATTATTTATTCTCTCATATGATAATGGTTAGAAGACCTCACAAAGGCTATGTACAACTAGGTAGGGGATTAAATGCTCCCATACCAACCAACTATCAGACGGCGAACTCTAGCGTAGCTCTTATTAAGAAATGACACGGATGGTGATTGCCTAAATAACCCAGTCACATGAATTCGGGAATAACAGACAAACTTCGATCTTTAACCTCTGAAAAAGATTACTCATTACTGTTAAGCAAACATCCAGTCTCCAGGGCTTTCATGCGACTGCTACACAAACATTACATTGGTTGATGCGCTAATGTGAAGAAGCCTGGCCATGCTTTGGAATCTTACAGTAAAAACGAGTTCCTGTTCTCAACATAGTTCGTCCCTTTCAGTGATTGGAGCTCACGAGAGGAAGTCAATTTCTTAAATTTCAGCACCTCCCCACACGTTCTCCCCTGTTTGTCGACGCACTGCCTCTTCAAGCCCCTCACAAAAATCTTGAGCAGCATCTGTGCAAAATGATCCGTGAGTCATAAAAAGAAATAACATAGCAATTAGTGAAAAACGCTGCATGAGAAGCTACTAATTGATTAGTTGTGGATAAGAAGATCACTTTCTAGTACATCAATGATGAAACTACACAAGGGAATTGATGATACCATGTTTCATCGTCTCAGAAGGTGTTGATTCCTCCAAGAAACCAACAACTTTTGCAGGAGTTCCAGCCACCATACTGCAATTCACCAGGCATTGGAACATGATCATTAAGCAATTCACCATTGGCAGCCATTTCTCATCAAAGAAACAAAATAGGAAAGGAAAATTTCACTAGATTAGAAAATATATAAATGCTGGAAATGTGTAAGGATCAACCTATGAGCTGGGACGTCTTTCAAAACAAGAGATCCTGCTGCAACCATTGCTCCACGACCAACTATGATGTTGCCAAGTATTGTTGCTCCAGCACCAATAAGAACTCCCTCCTGTATCTTAGGATGCCGATCTCCTGCATCTTTACCTGTTCCTCCAAGTGTAACGCCCTGGAAAACATAATTCGAAAAGCTATAAACAAGTTGCTAGTTCGTGTATTCATGCAACTAAAATCACGTACAACAGTGGGCTCTAACAAATTCCAGTCCACCACTTTAGATTGTACGCATCCAATTAGCAATAGACTCTCATACACGCATTAGCAAACGCTACCATTAAGTCTAATTCGGGCAGAAAGGTAATGAAGCACATAGCTTTATTCATTAATGGGGGTGTTCAGGACACATGTGGTATTCCAGATCTGATCCAGTAGTAGGGTCGAGAATTAAGCAGATAGGTGCAATAGGAAAAATAAAAAATGACACTCTCAACTCACACCCAACGACAAATGCAGGCCTCTTCCATTACCTGCAGTATTGAGACACGATCACCAATAATAGCTGTCTCTCCGATTACAACCCCTGTACCATGATCTAGCAGCACAGCTTTCCCAATACGTGCGGCTGCCAAAACATCACAAGGTCAGTGCTTTTCATGATTAGGGTGATGAAAAAACAAAAACTAGATATATTGAGGGGACGCCTGGATCTATCCACGCGTCCAATACAAATATTCCAATACTCCAAACAACAAGTAGATGAGCCTGAGTTATTTCTGCGCTTTCTATTAAAACCAAGTTAGAGATGTGATCAAATTTAATATGGCTAGAGTGGATTGCAACCGCTTTCATTATATCTAAAATTTCAAATGTAATTAAGCTACATTCAACATACACTATTCTCAAGAGAAGAATTTGCTATTAGCTAACCAGAAAGGTAAGCCAAGAACAAAAGAAGAAGCAAAACCGACCTGGATGAATATCCATCGCAAAGACCTGACAAAACCGTAGCACACGTGTGAGGAGAAAAAGGAAAAAAGGAAAAAGGAAAAGGGAAGCGCGTGAACATGTCTCTAGAGAATAATTCCATTTAACACTCTCTGATATGAAGATTGCAGTATTCAGTGGTACCACAAGTATCTAAGTGACGTTCAAACACTTTCGTTCCAATTGCAGATTGTGGCACTTGGCTCACAACAAAATGACCATGCACATCACATAAGAAACTTGAATTTTGCTGGTAGCTCTAGCACCAAATTACTTTGTTCGTACATCTAGATGAGGAAAAGCAACAACGGCAATAGAGTTGAAATGCACCTCACTCATACGAGCTTGTAGTGCAAGAGCAAGCACAGTTGACCCTTTATTCCACAACCAATGTGCCACTCTGTATGCTTGAAGTGCATGGTATCCCTATAAGAATCAAGGTAGAAATTGGAATCAAGTTCAAAATGATACGTGTAAAGCTGCGGTAAACTGCTGAATATCGCACTATGCGTGTCAAATCAAGGCAACGAGGACGAATGCCCCAAACCATTAGAATTCTTCTCACCTTCAGGTACAACAGTGCAGAGCTATAGAAACGACACGAAGGATCTCTATCTTTTACAGCCTGCAACAATTTCAACGTTCAGCGTCAAGACAGCGTCATCAACCTTATTTACTTGACAGGGTACAGTCGCAACTGCAATTTACAATGTTTTCGTTTTGAGAAACGCATGTATATCAAGCAAACAGGGCTCCATCTTGCGAGTGTTACAAGTTGGCTCAAACAAGTACGAGTCCGCTTCGTCATGAGGAAACCCTGGGTAACCTATAATGCTCTGCATTGAGCTACGGAAATCTGTTTATGTATAAATTGGAAACGAGGTCAACTCATTAGCTGCACGAAGAGCTGACAGTGACCTTCAAAAGATATCAACGGTTTGCTCGACACACAGAAGTTACTGCTGTAGTCAAAGAGTATGCAATATGAGCTACGTCCAAACCCAAATATAAACTTCCAAAATATGTTCACTCAGCACTCCAACCTCAATGTTCGTTTAACGTAACAGAGCAATCTCAAAATGAGGCAACTACTCACCTGGACATCCAATCGAATTGCTTGTTGTATGAATGGGTCAGCCATGAAAACGCCGTCAAATACATCCATGAGTTGTGTAGCCAGGAGCGTTGCACTTGTTAGACGATTGGCCAAAACAAAACCCAGAGACCGCTCGAAGCATGGATGAGCCAAGACGCTGGCGTAGAGAAAACTACTCAACAATGGCTCACGCTCTGCCTGCCATATCTTCCATGATTTCAGTTACTGTTTTCTGTGAAAACAACATATAGCGCATATTTCACCTCTACAGATTTAGGTGACCACAAAAAATCTCTTCCATGTTTCTTATAATTCTTAGCAGCCAAGGTCCAACTTGGACCATTGATTTGGTCGAAATGCTCGTACCTCCAGTCGAGCCTCCGCCCGTACAGCTGCCCAAATGGGATCATAAGAGATCAGATCATTTAGGTTTTTTCCTTCTGCTGGCGATCTAGCCGAAGAGCAAGGTGGAGTTGCTACCACTGGAGTAGACGATAAATTCAAGGCATTCACATGTGATTCAAGAGCATTTGCTGATGCGGTAGCTGCTGCGGCTGCTTTTGCAGCAGCTACACCATTCATTCTCCCTCTTGCCTGACCATTCGAATTTACTGATGATACCTGGTTAATAAGAGGAATAAAACAAACAGGATTACGGCATATTATCTCGAAAACAGAGTAAAACGAGAAATGCATTCACTGTCTGAATCAACTACCGGTAGTAGCAAATTCTTCAGTAGCTAGAACCTCACGAAATCCAGTGTATTTCAAACCACCAGCCCAGCAGCATGATGCTCTGACCAAATCAACTGGCAAATCATTGCTGTTTGCAAAAAAAAAAAAAGAGGAACACAATCCGGAGATGAAAGCAAGTTACGAGTCAAGCATCAGTACCTGCACAAGTTCATCATTTTCACCATCTGACTCATCTTCTCTACTTTGCAAGTACGAAGGAAACACATTCTTCCATTGAGCGCTCTCCAAATCAAAAACAGTGCTCTTTTCACCTTTTGCGTTCTTTGCGGGAGATGTACTTGACCTAGTAGGGTTTGCCGGATCACCACTGGAGTTTTTGGTTAAGTCATCATTCCAGCCTTCGCAACTAAACCGACTCTCATCCTTAGCCTGCTCCACAGCTTTACTGTGCTCATTAGCCGGACCTTTGAAGTTATGATGGCCGTCACCTTTGGGAAGTTCGCCCTCTCCACATCTGCAATAATACAATATTGAAAACTTAGACATACCATATCCAAGACCCGGAGAAAATATCAACTCACATCTCATATTTCAAGCATCTCCCCTTCTTGCTCGATATTCTCTTTTTAAATTCCCGGCGGCTTTACCTTCATGGCTAAAAAAATCCACGTAACGTCCGTTATACTTCCAATAATCTCTCAACATTTTACAAGAGGAGGTGCATTCCTACCTAACACTAGTGATAGCTAATCGCAGCAGGATTTCATTGTAATTCAATAACTTGAAACTAATGTCCGTTACCAATTGAGCCTACAAAGGTTCGAACAACATACGTGGAGTCATTGTTCCTTCGAGGCTGTTGACGCCATCCCTCTTGGTCACTCTGGCTGTCCTCAAAAGCAGAATCTCCCACGCACCGTACAGTGAGAGTTCTCAATTGTGAACTTCTCATTCTGCTTAAGTTCATTCCACACCTCTCCATCTTCAAAGAAGTATGGCTCATCGAAATATGCTTATATAAAGGCGTTTCTACAACAAAAGTTTGATGTGAAGGAATGCTCCAGCGTTGCTGTGCCAGACAAGCTAGACCTGTACATTTTAGCTTCAGCAAGGCCATATTTCCAGAATATATCTTCGAGCTCTTCTTCTAAGGCTGTGACGTTCTATTCTATTGGCGTCTCACGTCGCAAGCAGCTTAAATATCTACACTCGACGATCTTGTTTTCCTTCTACATAAGAACTAACCATTGCCGTCGCGAGACAACGTCAATTCAACAACCTCAAAAGTCTCTAGCTCCACAAATTGAAGAATCCATCCAAAAAACTCAGATTTCAATTCCCTAAGAACTCCATAGCCTCTTCAAAAATATCAAACAACACAAACCTCCATCTCAGCAGAAAGAGAAAAAATATTTCCACGTCAATTCTGCAACACTCTCACATAATCACTTAGGTTCCAAACAAT
This sequence comes from Ulota crispa, assembly GCA_963920765.1. Taxonomy (NCBI): domain Eukaryota; kingdom Viridiplantae; phylum Streptophyta; class Bryopsida; order Orthotrichales; family Orthotrichaceae; genus Ulota; species Ulota crispa. Next base: position 634,389 of record OY987247.1, on the reverse strand, counting down.
TCTACAGTCTATAAAACTCGTAACTGACATCGCCAATTTCCAACGACGAGCATATCAATGAAACATAATTACAGATGTATTTTAAGTCTTGCAAATGTCGAGATAAAAGCAGCTCGCCTTTCCACTACAATCTCAAGACTACAGATGCTTCGAATTTCGTACAAACATAGAAGCCATAGACAAGTAATTATTGCGATTTAATTCCGCCAAATTCGACACTAAAAACGACTGAAATCAACTTTTAGAATACCAAAATCGCTGAAAAGACGCATATGAAGTGTCGATAAATTCCTCCAGAGAAGTCTACAGCAAAACCTAACTTTCTCTACACAAAAATGCTATCTCCGAAGGAAAAAAAAGTTTAAAGAGTCGACGCCGGCTTTGTCCACGGGCATGGCGGCATGGCCATGGCGAAACGGAGTTCAAGGTTGGAAACTCGATTCAGGTCTTGACCCGTCGAACTGAAGTCCCTTTACAACTGTTGAGGACCTCGAATTTTATTCAAATGTTTTATTTGAGAATCTTATCTATGAGCACGAGGGATGTCCCTCACACCTCAGTACCTCACTGACGTCGGACGTTAACCCTTAAACGACCACAGGGCTCCGTATGAGCCCTGCCGTAGAGTACTTCTGCAACACTATATTGTGATTAAGCGGGAAAGCGGGAGAAGGTAGGTGAATAACTTTAATCGAACCGTAGCAATGATTTAGTTGTGTTCTTGCGACCTGGTTGCATGTGTCTGCAAAAAGATCGACTGAAGGAATTCTAAAGTAGCGGATGCATTGGATTGCATACGGGCAAGGCAGGTGACCCGGAAGAGAGCCGAGTACGCAGTATTTTCAGGGTCACGGTGGCTGCCGCCTATTGCAAAGCACGTCTCCGGCATGGCGGGTTGAGCGCGGGAGATGACGAGGCTGGCGCAAAAGTTGGAAGCTAAGCAGATCTAGTAGAGAGATGGGGGTAAACAAGTTGAGCGTTTTAGCTTCGCAAACAATTGGACCTGCAAGTCTCGCTCTCTTCTGGCTGTGATTCGCTAGAGCTGAGCGGAGCCGTCAGCAGCATTAGCTTGAAGTCACCGTTTTACGATTTCTGAGCTGAAACAACTATAATTGCCCCGGGATAATTGCTTGAGTATTAGTGAAAAAACTTCATAGAGCTTTTCCTCAGATACAGTTGTTTGCAAGACCAATTCCAATTATTGCAATCACAATTTCAACCGCAGTAAAACCTTGCTAACAAACTTAGAGTGCATGGCTACAACAATACTATGCCAAATCCTCTTTCTGAGATAAACCGGGAGCATCCCAAGATTTTGCCTCAGATTTTGTGAAGACGTGACTCACTGGGGATCCATGATTCATCAACTAGAACTGCAAGTGTTTTATGTAAGAGTTGTGATGGGATTGCAACCCATTCCGCTGTGAGTGCAAATTCTGTTGTGACGGTGGTGACATCTTCCCCATAATGTTCAGGTATCCATGTCCACAATGAATTGTGAAGGTTCCGTTGGAGGCACTAGGCAAGGCTTGATCCATGACTTTGTCGATGTTAGCAAATTCTTCAGGAAGTTGCATTGACATCTCCACATCCATATAAACCTTATCACTAAGGCTTCGATCACAATAGCAGACACAGTAAGTTACAACAAAGCCATGACCACTAAGTAACACATTTTTGCTCAAAGCGTATGAACCTCATAGTTCCTCTATTACAACGTACTATAACCAACAAGAGTACGTTACTAGTCGTGCATCTGAATCTCTACTCTTTGCTCAAGAGGCCGTCACCACGAACACAAAGTAAATAAGATCATATTGATGCAGCAGAAAAGGGAAATATCTAACAAAAAGAGTATTGTTTTTGTAGTACAATGCCGCTAAGGGAGCAACAGGCAGGAGTTGCACTAAGCGTGGCTCCATCTCTCGAGTTGTGACTTGTGAGGAGGATGTGAACAGATATAATCCAACACAACTCTCGGCTACGGCTTCACGCTCTAAAATCTGTCAAAAATGAGACTGCTCAGTCAACGAAAAATTGACCTTCCCACCAAAAATTTGGAACATGTGCCAGTGTGGGACTCGTGCAGACACGTTGCAATTCTATACCCGATTATTCTTCGGGTTCACAAGTCTCGAATGAAGATACATACGTCGTAGCCTCTCGACTGTATAAGCTCTTGCCAATTTCTGCATAGTGATCTCCTGAAATCGTCGACTATCCCAGATTATCAGAGACAATGCTGGTACACAATCCTGGAAACACTAGCCAAATTTGCGCAGCAGAACCTCTCGGAATACACAATTTACCTCCTGTATTGGCCACAGCGGCACGCTGGGTCGTTTAAGGGTTCAACAGGGCTTATGACCTCCTGCCGAGCCGAGGTGGTCCCGTCTGTCAGGCCCTGCCCCGGCCCCGCTCTCGGCCCAGCGTGCCCAATTGCCCATCCGTTTTTTTGTTTTTCAGTTTTCAGCCCCCGCTCGGGCACACAACAAGCTTCACCCTGACGGAGAGCGACAAGAGAGAGCGCGCCTTCCATGTTGATTGCTGTGGAAATCATCTAGGGTTTTGGATGAGCACACTAAGTAAGTTAAAATAGTCCTTGTCTTTGCGTGAGAGATTTTGGAGCTAAGCTATGGTGTCCTCAATTTGACGAAGCTCTCCTCATCCCTCTCTTGTTTGGTAGTTTGCTCTTTGTGGTTTCTATACAAAGCAAGCTCTCGAAGTAACTTGGCGTGCAGTTGTAAATTAGGAAGGAAGAATTTGTGGCTATGGCGTACCTTGCTTGAGAGGCAATTCTTTTGCGTGGTGGTTTTCTTTCTCAGCAAGTGAGCTCTTCTTGGAGACCTCTATGTGATCTTGCCACTTCCAATCACCAAAAACCTCTTAGTAGAAGACTTTACAGCAAAACCTAATTTTGGCGTCACTGATTCTCATTTAGGGTTGCCAATTCTTGCAGAGTTCTAAAGTTTGTCAAGTTTGAAGTGCTAACTTAAGATTTTTGCTCTTCCAACAAACGGTCAACAAGTAGGCAAAAAGTCGGCCAAAATTGCCTATGAAAAGTGAAAACAAAGAATTTGACAAACCCTCGTGGAACTCCTTCTCAGCTTGCTTGCAAGGGTGCATGTTGTGAGTTCCTAGTTTCTGCTTAATTTGGGGATGATGAAAGTTAGTTTTGCTCAACGTCTCAGCATACTCATGGGATAATATTACCCCAGCTTTGCTATATGTACTTCTACTGAGCAACATTTGTTCTGGTGTAGCATTGTCTTTGTTTCAATCTCTTGTTAGGTTAAATATGTGCTTGATATCCGTCATTCTTATCAAGTCCTTCTTGATTAGGTTGCTTTCATGAACTTCACTCAAACTTGTCTATTCCCATTTTATAATTGCATACTTCCCATCTCTCATGTTGTATTTAAATCAATTGAATAATTTCCTCTTGTAAGTTGTGAACATATCAATAAGCCTCTATGTTTGGATCTCAATGTTTATTGTATCTCTTATAGAGACCCGGATAGAAAGTCACTGCGCTCTTTTGTCCATTGCACTCTCTCGTGCTTTTCTACTCTTATGCTTTTCTACAGCTCACCCAACTTGTCAAACACTTCAATCTCACTTGAATCGCTTCCTCCACCATTGTTGTCTTCAGATTCCCAACCCATCTCTCGCCCTTGCTCGTAAACTACACAGTAATCATGACAACATTGAATGGACTTCTTCCAAATAGAGAAGAGTTGCTCTAGAGTAATTCTGCTAAAAAGCTCTAAGAGCCTATTGCGAAGCAAAAGTTTAGTTTCATTGATGTTTGGATTAGAAGCAACCAGATTCTTCACCATGCCCCAAACCTTTTTGATTGGTTGCAATTTGCAATGGTACGATGGCGTCTTGCAAATCCAATGGCCATAATGCTCGGCAATTCGATACGATGCAAATACTAGAACGACATTTGCTTCCCTAATGCAAAGCAAGAGTTCTGCTCTTGAAAGGACCTTGCCCCCATTGTGTTGTGGAAGCTCAACGTTGTTGCTGTTAAACCATTTGTGGACTTTGGCAACTTTTGAGGATGAATTTGGAACAAGATTTTCTCTCCGCATGTGGTACCTTGCGCCGTCCATGTGAATCTGGCATGGACCGTAACCTGCATGAAGTGTTTGGCAAAGGCTCTCAAAAAGCTTCTCAAAGAGCAAAGCATTGAAATTCCCATGATAATTGTGGTAGTCAGGTGCAATCTTGGCATCTTTCACACACTGCGGAATAGTGGCCCACAATTCAGAATCTCATGCTTTGCTGCCATGTTGAGCTTTCCTCTGCACAGGCCAGATGAGAATGCTATTTTTTACAATACAAGCATCAAGCCTGTTGTCAACCCTAAACACAACAAAGGCACCAAAGATCAACATCATAGGTTTTTGTCCACGCTTGTTGACAACGCCACCTTTTGGAATCCAAGTTTGAAGAGTGTGGTGATCAAGATGGCAATACGATTCATCTAAGAATACTTCAAGAATCCTTGGAAGACCATTATTGTTGAGGTTGCTCAAACGACACTCAATGTACAAGTTCCTATAATCAATAAATCTTTTGGGAGTCATGAAGAATGTTTTGCCTCTGCCCTTTGCCGTAATGAAAACCTAGCATCTTCAGGCGGCGTCAAAGAGATCGCACATGAATAGTTATCCCGTACCTCTCAGCAAGTTCTTTCATAAGCAATGTGGCATGAATAGGAGCTCCCTCTTTGTTTCCTTTGAGGATGATTTCTCTAACTGCAATGGTGGATTCTGAGCCAATTCCACCCTTTGGTTGACCAATCTTCCTAGTTTTGACAAGCTCCTCTCTAGTATTGCTTAACCAAATTGCCTCTTGAGCAACAATAGTTCCAACACCTGTAACTATGGCTAGACGCGGCGCTCACATCTTCTTCGCAACCCTGGTGAGCTCCAGACCCATTCAAATGGCAATGAACCCGTACAAGAATTGAGTACTCATTTCAAGACACAGGAGATGGGGAGAGTGTACAAACTGATGCAAACATCACATTCTCTCAAAAATTCACACAGCTCTCTCTACAATAGTGAAGCGCCTTATCCCAAAGTATGAGCGATGTTGGACAACTCTGGAGGAGTGTGGAGAACTACAAGTGGAGTGATGTTCTGTGGAGGACTGCGACTTTGTGTCCAAGTCTCTATTTAGTCAATGTGCAAGTCAATTTCTAGTAGAGTATGCTGGCGTTTTAATGTTTTTGTTTGTGCTTTTTTGTGGATATGGCAGGTATTGTGTTTGGCGCAATTGCTATGGTTCTGCAAAACTTGTGCAAATGCAATATGGATTTTCTTTGATTCATTCATTCTAGTATCAACTTCAAAACATCCTCCTTTACAATCCATAGGGGTAGGAGTTAAACTAGTTGTATTGATGATTTCAAAGTGAAATTTGTTGAAATAGAATAGTATGGAGATGCTTTATGTATTGATTCTTTGAGATCTTTTTTTTAATTTGATTTAGAAGCTTGTGTTTTATTAATTTAATTTACAAGTACGTTTTTTTAAAGATGCTTTTGAACTAAAAAGTAACCTACATATTTTTTCACATACTTTTGTTTTTGTAATCCTTTTTATAATCCTTGTAGTAACTCTAAACTGCACTGCGGCAGACGTTAAACCCATTGCGGGAAGTGGGCCTCGCTTGACGTGGCACGCGGGGCAAGTCATGGGCCTAGCCGCGACCCCGTCGCCTGGCTCACTGCGTCTTGCATCTTGCATCATGCCTCTTGCACAATACATTGTGTTTTGCATTTCTGCATCTTGCATCTTGCGTCTTGCGCAATACACTGTGTTCTGCACTTCTGTGTCTTGCGCAATATATTAAGCCCATTCTATTCAAAAACCAACTTGTAAGGAAGAGTGAGAGGTTTGTCTCATATTCTCTACTTGAGAGAGAAGAAAGACATAACATCTTATCTTTTTTAAGTGAAACATCTAGGGAAAAATATCAAAAATGTTCTTTAATTCTTCAAAAATATCAAATATAACCCTCAAAGATTTTAAATGTAAAAATTACCCATATCTTTGTGTAGGAATATCAAAAACACCCATGGCTTTTTGCAAGAGCATCAATTATGTCCCGGTTATCTTTTAAAATAACATTAACATCTTCAGTTTTCTCAAAGAACATCAAAAATGCCACTCCATTATTTTGAATTATCAATATACCTTTGGCTTACTTGAAATATCAAACTTATAAAGGTCCAATGTTGTTTTTATATTAAATAGCTCAGAATCTGTCAACCTTTAGTGCATTGCCCGAAGTTAATCATAGATACTTTTTTTTAGTTTCAATTATATAAAAGTGGATCAAAAAAATTAATCAATTTGTGCAATAGTCCAGCCCATTTGACCAGATGGATTCTAAGATTATAACATTTCAAGTGAGAAAACCTTTTTTTTGGTTCCTGCAAAAGAGGGTTAGTAAACTTCAAGCTATTCAAGAGTAAAAATATTACTTTACACAAAAAAAAAAAGGAATTTGATGATTTATGATTATCTGTTGTTAGGTTTAGTCATGGAAATATAGAATTCATTTTATTCTAAATCATCTTCCAATGTAAGAGGTTAAATGATTTGGCAATGCACTAGCCTTTTTTTCATGATTTTTTGTACAATGAGGAAGTTTTTTATTTGAAATCCGAATGGTAAAAGGTTAGAGACAAACATTGGGAATATGCTAAAAAGGTTTTTACAAATTTTCATTTACAGATTGTAAGGTAACATGGCTTGAAGCTATAAGATAATATGTTTTCTTGAAATTGCCAAGACGTAGTTAACAAAATTTGAGTCCTCTTAGAATTAGATTTGAGAGTTCTTTTTCTTTTTCTTTTGACATTTTATATCATTTTGTAATAATTACATGCATGCCAAAACTAAAAAGTTGATGAGAATTTCAACATAAGAGTCTTCAAAGATACCCCAATTGCCCAAGTTGCCCTAATTCTCTCGGGCAACATAACTTTTGAATCAAATATCTGATTAGGGAAAATTTACTTTTACACTTACAAAAATATATTTTCACCTTGTCTAACAATTATAAAAACATCCAATAATTTTTGACTTTGTATGGCCCTACTTGAGTTCTCAATTGTTTGTTGCTATAGGGGTGAACGGCCACTTTGGTTCTTTATAAGAATATAGATTAGACTTTACTATGGATTATCTTTGATAACATCACAAATACCCTTCATTTTTGCCAATTTACTAGATTATTGTTGTGAGATATCACTAGTAGAAAACCGCATTAATTCCAATGTTTTCATGTAATGAAGTTTCTATTGAGTTCCTTGTTTCTGATGCAAAATTTGAGTTGGAAACAAACAATCTTGCATTGGAAACAAGGAACTCAAGAAAAACTACATTACATGAAAATGTAGATTCTAACAAGGTTTTCAACTAGTGTATAAAACTAGAATTGAAAATTCTATGTAGTCAATGCAATGGCTTTCACCATAAAATTCTTACATGCAAAACCCTTTATGAAATTTAAAGAGCTTGCCTTCAACTATTGTCTAATTTTATGATTTTTGTTTTTGTCCTAATATTTAAAATCTTTTGCAACAAGAGGCACACTGGACCTTTATAAGTTTGATATTTCAAGTAAGCCAAAGGTATATTGATAATTCAAAATAATGGAGTGGCATTTTTGATGTTCTTTGAGAAAACTGAAGATGTTAATGTTATTTTAAAAGATAACCGGGACATAATTGATGCTCTT